>JALIZH010014208.1:0-70000 GCA_030522465.1 Rhipicephalus appendiculatus | reverse complement strand
CAAATTCCTCGACTAGTGCTCCGATTGGTTCGCGGCGAGCTGATCCGGCGGCAGACGCCGCAAAAAATCGGTCCGAGAGCGATCGGCGCGGAGAGGGCCCTTTCGGTGGATCTCGCCACCGCCGAACCGGATTCCGCGACCTTTCGGCGGCCAGAATGCTCAGTGTGAACAAGCCATTAAAGAGCTCGTTACGCAGAAATTCCGGCGTTGGTGTCGTGGCGGCGTCGTTGGTTGTGAGCGAAAAATCACCATCTTGTCCGTCACCAAAAAATCGAGAAAGATGCAAATAAAATAAATAATAAACATCTTCGGGTCCGAGTGAGGATCGAACCCAGGCTGTCTGCGTGGCAAGCAGGCGTTCTACCACACAGCCACGCTTCCTGCTTGGAATTTTATTGAAAATAACTTCCTCTGCTTGGAAATGCAGTGAAAGTAACACTCATGCCTTACAAACACACGCGTCCTGTATACAGGCGTCACAATACAGCATGCAATATCGCAGTAATATTGCGTGGTACAAGCGCACATTGTCCATCGGGCGTCAGAACATGTGAATATCATAATGACATCGTGGTTCATAGCCGGCCACCCGTTACAAAAGGCGCACACGTTACTGCGCGTGTTCCCTACGACCACGTAGTGGGTGCATAGCAAGTTCGAAAACATTTCCCGCTCATAATTGCTCGTGGTTTAAAGCATGCTACCCATTACATAGTGTGCACTAAGTGATTGAAGTACGCACTAGGGACAGGATATCGCTATCGCGTTCAACTCTTAAAAGCGAAGTTAAGGTTGCCCCCCATTTTTTTCTTTTTGTAATCTTGCAGGGGCTCGTGCGTTCAGTTATTACTGTAGCCCTCCGACATTGTTTCCGCCGTCAATTACCTTGACTTGGCTTGTCCGTTACTCTCAATCACAGGAAATGACATGAAAGTTACATGGGTATCTACTTCATTAACTGAGTCACTCAAGTACCCAGACCGAGCGTATTTCTGCTACCACGTAACGTCTATTGTAGCCAGCGATATAAGTTGATACTAAACGTGTAACTTTTAGTAGCAACCTGTGAAACATTCATTTCGTGCTTCTTTATAAACGCGTCTAGAATCAGAGAGAACTACAAAGTCAAATCACGTACACGCATGAAATTAAAGCATACAATATGCTTTTCTCACTTCTTTCAGAAATGTGAGGGCAAGCTGCTACAAAGAATCCAGTGCGTGCAGTTAGAATATTATACAGCGTGCTGTATAAGTTCGTTTAAAGATGAGTATCCATGTTCAGATGTACCAATGTCATCAATTTGGAAATTCGCAAGCCACAAGAACGTAACGTAACCATCTTGGCATAAATGATGTCATAAATAAAAGCGTGATTAAAACTTCCACACACTCGAGCTTGGATGCACGGTGCACCTGCATGCACCAATCTAGAAACTCCAATCAATGATTTTCCACCCACCACACTTTCAGTCAGACTTATGGTTCGAGTACTTCCTGCCACCGCCAAATTATTACGAAGTGCCAAGTCTCACTGTCTTAATAGATCCCAATTTCTTTTCTACTTCAGTACTTCTCTCCTTTATTATTGACATCAGTTTTTCTTCACCTTGAATCGAGATATGCAATATCATGAATTAGCGAGTAAGATTTCCAGACAATCAAAATTTTCTGTTTTTTTTTTATTTTTCTATTTTATTTTTTATTTTTTTTGCCGCGCTTCATTTCTCAGTAATCTAGTGTGCAGGGCAAGAAATTTCTTATCAGTAGAAATTACTTAATAAAAATTAGAGAACGAGAATAAAAGCAGGAAATTCATCGGATGACGACCGAAAAACCAGCCACGTGACACCAACGTCCCTCGCAAAAAAAAAAAAAAAAAGAAAAAGACGCTTCTGTTTGAAAACAACGAGGCAAAAATAAAAACGAAAAGTCTCACAATAAATACGGGAACCACAAACGTAAACGAGAAAAAAAATCTGTGTGAGCCTACATGTGCCGAACGCGGTAAAATACCCAACATTAGGCGTTGGCGCCGGATATGACGCGTGCTTTGAGCGTAGGCTTTGCCAGACTAAAGGAGGAGGAGGAGGAGGAGGGAAAGAAATGAAAGACAGGGAGGTCAACCAGACGCGCGTCCGGTTTGCTACCCTGTACTGGGGGGGAAGGGACGAAGACTAAAGGCAGCTTCCTTGCGCCTCTCTGGTCCTTGCCTGGCGGCGAGCTCGGAACTATATAGGAAGGAAACGCATGCAAGCCCATGCGGGACGCTTTGGAGCCATCGCAGGATGAACGAGAGAAAGGGGGCATTGGAGCAGCGCGTAAGCGACAGAGAGGGAGAGAGGGAGGCACGTCTTCATTGTCGCGGTGGTAAGCTGCGTCCTGTTCAGTGGAAGAGTGCGAGTCTGTGGCGCGAAATTTCATCCAGCACTTCCGGCCATTTCACCCTGGATATAGCGTCGCCTCTACCGGCTTCCGGTTTCCGTTTCCTTCTTGCATCCATTCAGTCTTTTTCTCTCCCTCCGTTTTCGTATTCCCTATCTTTCATTTTTTGTCGTCTCGGTGATGGAGATATCACTTGACAGTGTTTTTCCCGCGGTTTTCTTACATGACCAAGTGGCCCTTTAGTTTGGACGGCGAAAGAAATGCCGTGCCTTCGTGGCGGAAACGCACAGGGGCAAAAACGGGGAGTGTAAATTCGCGGAGACCTTCGATGTGTGCACTGTAGTCAGAAGACCATATATAGCATGCAACTGGAGAGGCATCGAATGAGCTATTTGCTTGTAGTTACAACTATAATTATGCCACAGTATATTTTCCTTGCCAAATGAGGTGCTGCATTCCAGAGATATAAGCAGATAGAGGGAAATCGGTCAAACATCTGCGAAGATGGCGGCCACGTTCCTAACGTCCATTTTCAAGTGGATCATGTTACGTTCGAAAAGAAAGATTTCTCCTGTTAATGCCAAACCGAATAACGCCTTTTGCCGGCATAACTTCTGGCACCTTGTTTACGCCCACTTTCGTACTGTTGAACGAGGAAAGTTTCGATCTTTTGATTTCATCTTTGCGTTACATAGCGCATTTACTTGTAGCATAGAGCCCTATGGAAGCAAATATTTGAAAGTCACCACTCGACCGTATTCCCCTATCCACAAGGGACGATGACAGCGAGGAACTTAAGCTAGTTTGCGAAAGTCCGAACTGAAATATGAAGTAATCTTTGATTAAACGAAGTACTTGAGAAGTGAAACAGCATTTGCCACACCCCATGCGAATTTCTAATGAAAAAACGTGCATTCACAGTTGAAATAAGCAGAGATAAAAAAGGTGCAAAATAGTCGAATGTTAAACTTCAAAGTATCGTAAATTTTGTTGCCCAAACAGTTTTCCAGCCGGCCACTTCTATGTGCTATTTTGCATATTCTCGATGGAATAACTCGGTTGCTATCTTCAGCCATCTAAACTCAACAACCGATGTATAACTCATCAAAATAACCTATTTGATTATGAACAGTAGCGCAAAGAAACGGGACACAAGAAAGTCATGAGGAGACATAGACACAACGCTACGCTTCAATTAAATGGTTTATTATAAGACACCAAGTAGTTGTTATCACATCTTTTTTGCACGCAGTAGCAACTACCACGTGTAGGAGGACTGACAATGGTTCATCAGCATTTATTGAGCCGCTAATCATGCATGAGAAACATGTCAAACAAGGAACAACAAAATTAATTCCTCTCGGCCTTCAGCTCATGCGCCAGATATTGCAACTTCTTTCTTGAGAGCGCAATAGACAAACTGCGGAGACATGTACTACCAGCCCAATCTATCGATTCACCTTCTAAATTTAAGCGCATTACTTCGCATCCACTCCTACGTAAAATAACGGTATCTGAAAAGCGTGGATTACATTTGCATTTCTTGCAATTCAGAGACATGAATCCATCTGGCCGTGTCTTCATCACTTTGTTCCTATGCTCACGCAGCCTGTCGTTTCTACACCTGCCCATCTGCCCTATGTGACTCCTTCCACAACTTAACGGAATGCGGTATACATCACCCCGTACAGCAATCCACGTATCTGCTAGTGTGATCTGTTTTGCACATTTAGGTTTCGTCACTCCATTTGGATTAGTCCCCCGGCATAGGCTACCCTGTATTCGGCGCCAAAAAAAAAAAAAGCCACGTTGATGTCTGCTCACTGTGCTATTTTCTTAGGTTGTGAGAGAAGCAATGAATGTAGGGTACTACAGCGATCTTCCAACGATTAACTTCCTCTCTCGTTGAAGACCCGCCTTCAGCCAGACGAACCTGCTTGAGCATGATTTCTGCTATGGTACTAGAACATGACTTGGATGCAAGCTTCAGGTTGCAAGCCACACGACTTCATGAGGCTGGCTACCCAAGTCATGTCCTTGTATCCGTAGCAAAAGCATGCCCAAGCATCGTCAACGAGAGAAGATGTTAATCGTAGAAAGATCGCTATAGTACTATACACTGATTGGTTCTCTCACAACCTAAAGAAAATAGCACAGGTGAGCAGAGATCAACGTGGTTTTTCAGGCGCCGAACAAACTAGGTAGTGGCGGAAAACTAATCATAATGGAGTGACGAAACCTAAATGTGCAAAACAGCACACTAACAGATACGTGGATTGCTGTACAGGCGTTGTATACCCTATTCCGTTAAGTTGTGGAAGGAGTTACATAGGGCAGATGGGCTGGTTTTTAAACGACAGGCTGCGGGAGCATAGGAATAAAGTGAACAAGACACCACCAGATGGATTCCTGCCTCTACATTGTAAGAAATGCAAATGTAATCCACGCTTTCAAGATACTATACCTTCTTAGGTATGAGTGGCTGCGAAGTAACACGCTTAATTTTAGAAGATGAATGGATTGATAGAGATGGTAGTGCATGTGTCATTAGTCCGTTGATTGCGCTCTCAAGAGAGTAGTTGCAATACTTGCGCATGAGCTGAAGGTGGAGATAATGAATTTTGTTGTTCCTTGTTTGACATACTTCTCATGCATGATTATCAGCGCAAAAAATGCTGATGAGCCATTGTTAGTGCTTCTACATGTGTTAGTTGCTACTGTGTGCAAAAAAAAGCGTATAAGTACTACGTGATGCCCGATAATAAACCATTCATTCGAAGTGTAGCGCTGTGTGTGTGTCTCCTTGTAGCTTTCTGTGTCCCGTTCCTTTGAGCTAGCATTGTTAATCAAATATGCTATATCAACAAGCCCGCCTTGCAACTTTAATAAAAGTAGTTTATTTTCTCACAAGTATGTTATCATTTATCATCAACCCAGAGATGCTCAATCGAACATCAACTCGACTCCTGGTCGACCCCGAGCAGGACTTCTTGCTGCGCGGTGGCAAATCCGTGTTCTCCTGGTTGATCTGAATCGGTTTCACACGTTACACTGGTCGTTTCAGAGCATCTCGTGCCACGCCGGATTGCTCTCACTTTCGGCAGCGCTATGTCACTTCCGTCATTCTGCCAGTTACCTTGGTAGATGGCAGAATGACGGAAGGAATAAATGACTTCAGCGGCGGCCACTGTTGCCAGGAAAACGTACAGAGCGGAAGTAGGAATAGTTTCCCGAAGCGGTTACCATGACGAGTGCATTATTAACTTCCGGTGTAATTTCACGCGGGCCATTCCGTGTTTCACTGCTGGATTTGGCTAGGTGCAATCCGAGTGCTCGCTCAAGGATCGCTCCCCACTCCCCGAGTATTGGCTCCTCGTGAAAAACGCCATAATGTTTTAAATATCTGAGGCAAAGCAAAATATCTATGAAGCGAGAAAGGGGGTTCCTCAATTTAAATGTTTTCACAAACCTCACCACAGTACAATGGTACATAGCAGGAGTAATATTTACTTGACTGGGGTGTGTGCTTTAACTTATTCGTCTAAGACTAAAAATATTCATCGTCTGCAAGAAAGATCTAGGTGCAAGCGTACAAAAAGTACACGTGGCTTATCACCAGAACTTGAAGACTTCTGAAACTTGAGTACCATAAACATATCCTCTTTCATGAACTTCCTTGATAACACTGACCTGTAAATGTTTGTGGCAGTAATGGGGTATTGTCTAGTTAGTCAAGCGCCGCTCTCATCATCCGCTTCTCGGTATTGCACAGGTGGAGCTGAGAGGCACGAGCGTACGGCCACAGTTGCACATGCATCAACTTCATTGCCGCTCGCAATCTAAGGAGACCGTCATTACCAGTGTGAAACATGCGTATTCGTCACCGGTCCTCGGGCACAAGCAAAGCCTTTCAGGCGCACCTCCATGTGCCCTCTCTAGACAGCAAGGCCGACTTCTAGAACAAAAGGAGGGAAGTGTGGGTATTCGCGAGGCACAGGGTGGCTTTGAAAAGTACAAATAACTACAAATATGAGGACACGAGAATGAAAACCAAACAGAAGGATCATTTACGTGCGTGTCATTCGCGCAACAGCGAATGCGCAAACTTTAATTTCTTAAAACGATGGCGGCACCATTCCCAGATGCTTCTCTCCGAAATACTCTAAGGACGGTGTTGCATTCCTCAATAGCAGTGCGGACTGCATTCTCCAAAGAATCTACGCATTGATCGCCCGCGCACTAAATGTAAAACAGATGCAATCAACTCGAACGATCTCGCTGTGTGTATAGCGTATTCAGACTAATAGCTGCATTCCATAGCGATTAATACAACAGCAACAACAAACAAGCCAGCTACAGGGCGTATAAGCTCCATCCAAGACACAAGTACAGCATTCTTGAAGCCAAGACAGTGCGCACGTGCAGTCCAGGAAACGGCTACTGAAAGAGAGGCTCGCATAAGTGAATATTCCCGAATGACGGGTCGCGAGCGAGCCGAGCTGTAAGACGCACATCTGGAGAAGGAGAATGAAGAGAGGAAAACAAATGCCAGGGCACAAGTTATTTGCCTCCTCGGCTCGAGTGTAGACGCTGCGCAATTCCAGCGTCCTCCAAATGAGCGGTGCTCTTAGGCAGAAACCACGTTCTGCCCAGTCGTTTCTCGCTGTTCTGTATAAGGAGCTCGTGCCTGTGCTGTTGGCAACTTGGAAGCAACTTCTCGGAGCCCGCGGCGATGGTGTTACGTTTATATGCCGCCGGGGACCAAGAAGAGACAGGGTATAAGCGTGGGTGCCCTAGGTCGCTTGAGAGCTTCTCGCGTGTGCGAAAAGAAAGAACAACAAAAGAAGAGATGAGTAATATGTAACGAGAAGTGGAGACTGTAGTGGCCACCGCCGGAGGCGACAAGAATTTCTCTCGGCATTCTGAATATCCCTGCCGGCAACACAGGCATGCAAGGAGACCCAGCCCATCCCGCGGTCGTGTAGCGACGATGCGATACGCGGGGAGCTGCTCAGGAACAAGGTAGAAGAAGGAGAAGCGGAGGATGAGAAGAGATATGCTGAAAGAAAGAAGAGACAACAGACCGCATAGCGGTCATGCCAAGCAGCCTAGTCGTGTTTGTTAGCTGCAAGTGCATTCCACGAAGGATGGTCTCTATCTCTCTCTCACTCTCTCACTCTCCAACTCTCTCTTTCTCCATTCTCCGTGGCACTGTTTGCGCGGCCGTCTACGAGATATTCGCCCCCCATCTCCCAACTCAGGGAGCTTACTCTTCCCAATTTCATTCAATGGCTATGCTCGTCGATTTGCCATGGCTATTGTGTCTTTTTATACCTCTTCTGAGCAAGAGCAGCCGAGAGCCTTTCTTTCTCAGGCGGGATGGAGGAATGGCTATTAATTAGTAGCTTCACCCTAGGGACACTCAGAAACTATGCCCCGAGCCACTGCCGTGAACGCAAACAGTGCTGGGAAAATAACTCGTTTAGCCATCCCTTCGCCCAGAAGTATTGTTTAGTTCAAGTTTCCAGATGCGAAAACTTTCAATCCCGAAATTGGAGACGGAGAGAATGTACGCGTTTTCCTCGTCGAGATGGCGTTAAATGCAATATCTTCGTGCCCGGTACGCATTCACGCTGCTATCGGAACTAGCGTCGCGGTTTTCTGTTAGACAAATAAAAATACTTGAATTCTTCCAAGATAGTTCACACGTCTTCGATGTTTGCAGAGATCAAAAGGTGGCTGCTGCTTCTGTACGTGATGCCTTCGCATCGAAAAGTTTTCTTTGAAGCCACATAAAGCACGAAGGTCAGTTCACTCGCTGCCGCGGCCGCACTCGCCTGCATCAGCGCTTTGTTTAGTTACGCCAGGTGCATACTCGTGGAGTCGGCTGCTAGGTTTAGCCTGCACTTTATTGCTGTCGCATTCGTTGCTTAACCCTAGCAGCCAGACTGTGACTTCTTTTATATTTTTATACTTCACTATTTGATGCATTCTCCTCATCACATTTAGTGTATACCCTGTCAAAGGTAATTAGAAAGTTTAGACTCCGTTGTACCACACATCGCTGCATTTTATGAGTTCTTTCGCTTCGATCCCTGGCTCTAGCAACACAGTGCAGTAATTATTTGTAGAGGTTGTTAGACGCACACTGTGAGGTTTCGCATTTTCGATGACATTATCCTTTTAGAGGCGAAGCTTTTTAGGATCTAGCCTTCTCTTCCGTTGTGGCCGCGGTATAGAACCGTTGCTATAGTCGAAGCATAAGTGCGACACAAGAAAAGGTTTTACCATAGATTTCAGCGTAGACATAGGCTAATTATAATGTAAGAGATCGCTGTTCCCGGTGAAAATAACCTATCGAAACGAGTATTGATGAGTTGATCTCTACTAAAATGTGCCGAGATGTCGAAGGTGCTCAAGTAAACTTCTAACACAAAGGCACACATCGAGCACTACATGTCCCAACAGATTAGCCATATAAAAATGGTATCTTACCAATGGTAACATTCACTGGATTCTTGGATTCTCTTTCGACACGTATCCTCCACCCCCCACAATTTTCTAAATCCTCCTTGAATTGTCTAAGACGACTGGAAATCGAAATAAATTTACATTTCTATATACAGTTTATGTCACTGAATTTACACTATATGGGGCAGCGCTCGGGTAACGTAACGGTTACTCACCGATACGATATCCAGAGCTTCGCCCACTTGTCATGAATCACTTCGTTGGAGACCCGTGGATTTTTTTAGTACACCTTGCTTGCATTTCTAGCTATGGTGTTGGACTGCTTACAAATCTACGTCTCATCTAGGTGTTTTCGGGAGTGCGACGGAACATCCGAAATGTGCACCAAATTGAAGTGGGCTGCGCTAGATGAGCGTGAAAGGATGTTACGGAGAAGTAAAGCAATACATCTGAGAAACAACACCAAAGCAGGCCCAAATAAAGATGCGCTGTTGCCACTTCGATGACAAACCCAGCTATAAAATGCCGCTGATGTCAAAAATAACAATAACAAATCAGTTGGAACTCGCCTTGAGTGCACCAATTCTTTTTATCGATATATTAGAAAAGCCAGCCTTCGAAGGCTGTCGGTATTAATGAGAAGCCTATCTTCTCGCTTGCGTCAAGGTTCCGAAGAAAACCGTGTGTGCTTTTTTTTAGTCATGTCTACTTCTAATGTCATTCTTAGTTGACGCTACGCTTGAGCTTTTATCTACAAGCCTTTTCAGTGCGACGTACTCAGTCTCTACACTACAGTCTTACTCCAAACCCACTTTGACTAGTATTCTGTTCCTGTCTGCCTCGGTGGATCGGCGGCTAGGGTACTCGGCTGCTGACCCGAAGGTCGCGAGTTCGATCCCGGCCGCGTCAGTCGCATTTCGATAAAGGCGAAATGGTAAAGGCCCGTGTACTGTGCGATGTCAGTGCACGTTAAAGAACACACCAGATGGTCAAAATTTCCGGAGTCCTCCACTACGGCGTCTCTCATAAACATATCGTGGTTTTGGGACGTTAAACCCCACATATTATTATTAGTATGCTGTTCCTAAAAAAATATAATTTCTGAGTTGAATTCATAGGTTTCATATAAAGCTCCACGATCCATGGAGCGGCGCCACTGTCGACAAGTTTCAATCACTGAAATGGATGGTGAGCGTTTCCGCCACTGAAGCTTTCGATCTGTCTCGAGCTCTCGTCGGCCTCTATTCTGACCTTCGCCTCTCAGTTCCTGCTCGTTTTTTAAATGCGAGGCATTTCTTAGCGAACTTCGGCGAGTTTGAGCGTATTTATCTAGCTATCTATCTATCTAGATATCTATCTATCTAGCCGCCTACGACTTTGCGCTCTCCCGGCCGTATCGTTAATGGGATTTATACAAAATTTGGTATGACATAACATCACTCTATGACGAACGTAAATGGCTGGTCATATCATGAAAATCATGACTAACTTGTCATGAAAAGTATGATTTACATGCCACGCTCATGGTGCGCTCGCGGCCGTTTCATTAGCTTGATATACACTAAATTTGGTATTGAGTGACATGATTGTATGACGAACATAAATGACAAGTGGTAATATGGAAATCATGACATGTCATGAGCGACATGACTTGCATTCCACGCTCATGGCGCGCTCGCGGCCGTTTCGTTAGCTTGATATACACCAAATTTGGTATTGAGTGACATGACTGTATAACGAACGTAAGTGGCAGGTGGTAACATGAAAATCTTGGCATGCGTGTCATCTACAACGCCATTTACATGCCACGCTCATGGTGCGCTTGCGTCCAGTTCGCTAGCTTGATTACACCAAAATTGGTATTGCTCGACGTGACTGTATGACGAACATAAATGACACGTCTTAACATGTAAAACATGACATGCAAATTATATAAAACAGGATGTGCTCCTTCCTGGCTGCTTCGCATTACGTCGATTCCCCCCAGTGTGTGGGATCTGCCGGCTTTTTTGTTTCCCTTGTATTTAAAGGGTGTTTTTTGGGCGAAGTTTTATAGTTGTACTCAATTTTTCACTCCTTTTTTCAGATTCTGTTCTATCGCGTTTCTTCTTTCTTCGGCACCGAAGGGAGCTTGATGAAACGCAATAATAATATAGAACATAAAGAGAAGTAAATGAATGCGAATGGTACACGGGGGGAGGGGGAAGGAGGTTGTGAGTTCGGTGGCCGTGCATGTGAACTGTTCGGCTGAAAGCTGAAGGTCATCTAGAACGCCCGAAAGAATAAAAGCCACGAGGCAAAAACTAAAGAAAGAAAACAAAACGGTCTTCACTAGTGAAGCCATAAAAAATTTGACGGAATGAGAGGAAATCCATGCCCTGAAACAAAGAAAAAATAAGCATATCTGGACTGTGGCACAAAGCGCGGCACGGCTCGAACAAGCGTACAACGCGCGGGTCAGTTTTATTTGTTAATCAATATTTTTGTGAACGCACACCATTTTTGGGCCATGAATTCATCCACGGTTATTTGACTAAAATAAAGCAATGCGGTGTTGTCATTTTTGTAACACACTAACACGGGAAAAGATCAGTAAAACATATAAAACATTAACAGAGAAGCAAAATATATAGTGTCTGGAAGTGCGATACTACTGTATAGTGAAGAACAATAACCTCTTCAGACCTGAGGAAAAAGTACTTAAGGTGAACTCGTATAAACTGTTTATTTTGAGCATTTGGGTGTCACGAAACACTTCTAAGAAGAAAAAACAAAAACTGCTATTTCAGAGGAGAAAATGGATGTACCCATTTGGGTACATCAGGTCTAAGCTGAGTAAAAGTCAACACAGCCATTTTTCTTTAGAAGGCAAGCAAACAGCTGACATTTAGGGTATTTAGCATGGGTTTTCACGCTGTTATCTTCATTGTGGCATATTATCTGAAACATTGGGGGCACATGCCCAGAAAAATGTCCCTGCATGCGATATCGGGCCTCATTAGCTGGCATTGAAACCACTCTGCTATGTTTTGTGACTTCCAGAGATAAGCTATATTATGTATCTATAGCAAGAGTCTAGTCAGCATTTAAAGTGAAGCATATGATCGTTTTGCTGTGTCGCATTACAGTTCAGCAGCTTCTTTATTCCAAATTCCGTCCATACTGCAGACCAGAGCCGTATATCTGCTGCAGGCATACTATGACACCAGGACGAAGAGCAGGCTTATAAATTCTACATTGACGTTTGTTAGGGATGTCGTTAAGTTCAAAGCAGCGCCTCGGTTCAACCATTCCGTGTTGTGGCTGTGCATGTGCCAAAAGAAGTTTTATAAGTCAGTGATTCGTGGTTTTTAAATTTTGTCTCTCACAAAGTACAATAAAACAATGTGCATACTGGCTTGTTGGCTGCTACTAACTGCTCCAGAAGAGAGAGAGACAGCAAGAAATGAAATAGAAAAGCAGGGTGCTTAACCTGATACTAATTAACACATTGCCACTCCGCGCTGGGGTGAGGAGATCGGAGTCGGAAAGAGGACTGCTCCAGAAAACTGTGACTTGACGCGCTACTTTGCACGAGCAGTTATCTACGCATGTGCCCAGTGATGAATTAAGAAAGACCTTTATCTCAGAAGTATTACGATAAAGAAAGTAATACAACAAATAAATGCTTTAATAACAAGATAGCCACAGCGTCCATTTTGTACAGCTGTGAATGGTCGAGGTATTTGCGAGTGGTTGTCACCTCGTTCTAGCTCTCGGCATGTTCGACGAGCTATTTTTTGATCTTGAGAGATCCGAATGGCAGCAGAGTAAGAACCTGCCGAATATTGAAGGAGCTCGCAGAGTCCGCGGTTTCTCCAAACAAACACGTAGTTTAGCTGACCGTGCTTAATAATATAGCAACTCTGGGCAAGCAAAGCCACCCTGTGCTGAGTCTTCACATGGAACGCAGAGTTTGGGTAGCAACCATATGCACAACAGTTTGCTACCCACGCTTTGAAAAAAGGAGGAAAGGGAAAAATAGTAGGCAGGAAAGGCTGAAGAGTCGAGCGCTAGCACAGAAAGCACGCCAACACAGAAAAGACCAGGCAAGAACGCACGCGTCAATTACAGATTGTTCCTCGTTAATGGACCCTTGCCGCGATCGTGGTGACTTGCACAAGGTACGTCGCTGTATTAGGGCGGAGAACGGCAACCATCGCCCTCCCTGAATAAAAGCAGCTTATACACGACAGGTTCTCACAGTGTGCTGAACTCATCATCATCATCATCATCAGCCTGTCTACTCCCACTGCAGGGCAAAGGCCTTTCCCATGTTTCGCCAATAAACCCGGTCCTGTGCTTTCTGCTGCCACGTTATACCTGCAAACTTCTTAATCTCATCTACCCACCTAATTTTCTGTCTCCCCCTCACGCGTTTGCCATCTCTTGGAATCCAGTCAGTTACCCTTAATGACCAGCGGTTATCCTTCCGACGTGCTACGTGCCCGGCCCATATCCCTTTCTTCTTCTTGATTTCAACTATGATATTCTTAACCCCCGTTTGTTCCCTGACCCACTCTGCTCTCTTCCTGTCTCTTAAGGCTATCATTTTCCTTTCCATCGCTCGCTGCGTCGTCCTCAGTTTAAGTTGAACCCTCTTTGTAAGTCTCCAGGTTTCTGCTCCGTAGGTAAGTACCGGTAAGATGCAGCTGTTATATACCTTCCTCTTGAGGGATAGTGGTAGACTACCATTCATGATTTGATAATGCTTGTCGAATGAGCCCCATCCCATCCTTATTCTTCTAGTTATTTCACTCTCATGGTTCGGCTCCGCGGTTACTACCTGTCCTAAGTAGACGTACTCCTTTACAACTTCCAGTGTCTCGCCACCTATCGCAAAGCGCTGTTCTCTGCCAAGATTGTTTCACATTACTTTAGTTTTATGCATATTAATTTTCAGACCTACTCTTCTACTTTCCGTATCCAGTTCAATAATCATAAGCTGTAATTCGTCTCCCGCGTTACTCATCAATGCAATGTCATCAGCGAATCGCAGGTTACTGAGATACTCTCCATTAACTCTTATCCCTAACTCTTCCCAATCTAGGGCCCTGAAAACCTCCTGTAAACACGCGGTGAATAGCATTGGAGAGATCGTGTCTCCCTGCCGTACGCCCTTCTTTATTGCTGAACTATCATCGTTTAATCTTATCTGCGGCCATTGGCACGGAGTCGAGCTTCGTTAAGGAGAAGTACGGGGTGCCACCAGAACCGCTGGATCAAATTGCGTCGCAGAAAGAGCTATAAAGAGGATACCGCACGGCTCTAGCGCGAAAAGAGGGTACACGATAAAAGTAGTCAGGTAATTCACTTGCTCGCGCAAAGCAAGTTAATAATAAAAGGAAAACGAATACAGATAATAAATGAGGCTGGTACTAGTGTCAATAATTACATTTTTTGTGAGGCTCAGGAGAAGCGAGTACCGGGAGATGCAGGGACCCAGGTAATGAGATTACGAGCGAACGGTTCTAGCCTCAAACACATCGGTGGTACGTGCGCAGCCTGACATGTATGAAGGTCGCCGGCTTAGTCGGGATTCTTGTAGCTAGACCACGCGCTCATTTAAATTGTTACTTCTGCTGAATCCCCCCACAGAGTTGAAACTTATTTGAGCAATTAAAGGCAAAGCTTACGTACACTTGTTGTTCGGGGAATGTAGTAACGGAGAAGTATCCTGAAGATAATATACGGGGCAGAGTTGCTTGTAAAATATATTGAATATATTATTGTGTTTGGTTTGAAATCTGGTAGAATGAATCCTTGCATTCATGTCGGACGCACAATCTTGCCGTAGAACTGTGAGCTCGTAAAAGAAAACTTGGTAAATTAAATATGTATTACACATTACCGGAAGAGCCCTTATGTTTCTGTTCGGGTTTATTTTAACCGCATAAGTACACTAGTACACGGAAAACCTACTTTTTATGGCTAGGATAGCAGGGAAAAGGGGTTGGATATCTGCAACTTGACTAGCCCCGCCTTGTTACGTACAAAATCCGCAACATACAATACATAAACAGTCAGAGCCATGTGCGTAATTCTAAAGCACAATTAAGAAAACGGCGACATAGAAAAAAGCACGATGACTTAGGGTAAGGTGGGGCAAAATGAGACAAAAATGTGAAAACAGTGAATATTTATTTTTATTTCACTCTTTACCCTTAAACGACATTGCAGAAACTTTCCTTTGGGTACAAGCTATGTGCTACATAAATATGACCATGTTGCCACTGTCAAAAAGTTTATTTTAAAAAGAAATAAAAAATACACCAGATGTCTCATTTTTCCCCAACCTGCGGGGCAAAACGAGACAGTGTGAAAAAAATTTAACCCTTCAGTTTTCGCAGTACAAGCACTTGAAATTAAACTCCGTGGGCCCTCACGCAGCCTTCATGACCCCAGTCCTTGCACTCCACGCATTGAATCCAGACAGAATCCGTTGCTGTTTTGCTCCAAAACTCCTTGCAGATCAAACACCACCAGTCTTTCTTTGTGCTATTCTTGTATTTTGTTCAAAGCTTGCACTTCATTGGATTATTCAACGATTGGACGCTAGATATGTTCTGACGCATCTTCTTCGCCTCCTTCTGCCGTTTTGGTGCAGAACTGCACGGGCGTTTCGTGGCTTTCAGCTTCGTCAGCCGGGCGTGAGGCGATGAATTTAAAACTGTGCTAGATTCCAATTTTCTAGCGCTTCTTTTTTAATTTGGTATTCGAGGAAAACTCGATGCCGAGACGTGTTTGTGAACAGCTTGACTTAGAGATTCTTCCAATTTTGTGTTCGTCTCTTGAGAGCATCCTTGGAAACGCGGAAAAACCTCGATGCAGCGCGAATGGAGTGAGTGTCCTGAACAGCAATCAGTGCTTTTTCACGTCGTTTTCCTACCAGGAAGCTCGATATGATATTCTCTTGTGCGTCCGCACCCTCCTAAACAATAAAATATAATATACAGGGTGTTTCAAGAAATGTGTCCACTATTTTTAAAAAAATCAGCAAAATGCGGTATTTGCTCGCTGTCTTCACAACTGCTTGTTCTGTAGCGGCAGGCATCTTAAGATGGTTGAAGACATGATTCGGACAGTAATTAAGAAAGTTAAATTAATTAACTTTTTAATTAGCAGAGTTAGGCGGTAAAGTCGAATGGGAGAATTGAAGTCCTTCATGCGAAGAACCCATTTCAGCTTTGGGATTTCGAAAAAGCGGCATCTATTAATTATTGTGGTGTAATGAAGTTCAGGCAAATTCAATGGCGAAACCGAAACTCAAGCACCAATGAGCGCAACAAGCAGACGACTAGAATGACGTCACTGTTCAAGACAACGGTTCAGAGGTACTGTGCTTCCCCGTTCGTTAACGTATGTGCGTCATGCGTGCTACTACTGCAAGCGCAGCCCACACACTCACACCAAGAAGTCTGTTTATGGTTGATATAATGACGTTCACTTATCGTGGACGTCTCAGAAGAATGTGGCAGTTGCGCTCTTCTGCGTTTCGGTTTCGGTTTGGCCGCTGAATTTGCCTGAACTTCATTACGCCACAATAGTTAACAGACAATGCCTTTTCGAAATCTCAAAGTTGAAATGGGTTCTTCGCATGAAGGACTTCAATTCTCCTATTTGAATTAACCGCCTAACTCTGCTAATTAAAAAGTTAATTAATTTAACTTTCTTAATTACTGTCCCAAATCATATCTTCAGCCATCTTAAGATGCCTGCCGCTACATAACAAGCAGTTGTGAAGACGGCGAGCAAATACCGCATTGTGCTGATTTTTTAAAAATAGTGGACACATTTCTTGAAACACACTGTATAATGAGTTTAAGTAAATTTTCACTTAATAAGACACTCTCTAAGGCAATTCAATGCCTTTTTGTCGCGTTTTGCCCCCCCTCACATACCCAAATTCAAAAAAAATTTCCGCTTTGGCCCCACGCACCAAATGAACTAAAATTTTGGTGGGATGTAGCTAGTAGTATAAAGTAACAATATAAATACTTACGTTGTTGTACTGACGTCAGAGTGGCTTCATTCACGGATCCAAAAATTTGGCCGAGCAGAATTTTGCCCCTTTTTGACGGGTCACGAACACACTGACACCATCCGCGTAATTTTTCCCACGCGAACGCTCTGAGCAACCATCAACTTTTACACATAAAAAAGGTGGACAAATACCAGCACCTCTCGCTGAAATATAGAAACAAAGAAAAGTGCTTTCTGTATTAGCTATAGAGGTCGGCAAAGCCAAAATGTCGCGTTTTGCCCCGTGTCTCATTTTGCCCCGCCTTACCCCAAGTACGTCTAGAAAATTTTGAGTTTGTGTAAATTACAGAAACATTAAAAACGAACGCGTGTAAGCTAGAAGGCATGTGCTGAGTAAAACTATGAGGCCTTCCTAATGAGAAAGAGCTTCAGCGCTGACTAACAACTGAAGAATTCAAAGCTATCGTTTTCAGAATGTTAGGCCTCTTTCATTAAAAGGTTTAGTTCAAACATCATCCAATGCAGCCTAGGGCTACATTGTCTCTGGATTGTACCTATAAGTGCCGACTAGAAATGGTTGTTCGGGCACTGAACTAAGTTATTCTCAGTTTCACGTAGCTGACTTCATGCTCATGCAAAACTGACAGCAGTTGAAAACACTCAGCCTAATACTGTAGCTACTGTAATGCGTCTTTAAAAGCACATCACACAAGTTGGGAGCAACATGGTGCGTCTAATGGTAACGCAATTTGTGTGCAATGCAGAAGCATCCAGTTTTATTCTGTTATACCTGCGTTAAGGCATGCTGGTCTCCAGAAAATATATACTTACGGCAAACGATACGAGCGAACTACATAGCACAACTTTAATATTTATGACCAACCATGTAATTTTCTAGAAAAAAATACCCGAATAATATACAGACAGAATATTACTTCAGAAGCTAGCCTGCTACAATGATCAATAAAAAACACGGCTACTTGAAGAATAATAATTTCGAAAGCTTTGTTTTTCTGTGTGTTGCGCGACTTCTTAAACTATCTCGCTAGGAAAAGAATGTTTCGTATAGATGCACGCGTAAGGGAACAGCAAAGAGTCCTTTGTCTTGAATATTGCCAGTGCGACAAAAATAACAATAAAGGATAGTGTGTTACAATTAACGGTTAAACATGACTTTACAACGCACAATCTCTTATCCAGACAAGAGCAATATATTTGCTGAAATATTGTTTTCGTTTCTTTGCTGGGAACTAACGAAATAAGCCGTGAATATATTCGCTACATACAATCTCAGAATGCATGAATTAGATTTCGAAGGGTAATCGGTGGGAGCTTCCGTGGGGGTAGTGCAGAACAGAGAGCTTCGTTCGCATTAATTTTCGTCTGTTTGCATTGATATTTGATGTACCACGTGTCCGAATTTGTACAACACAACACAGTTGCGAGATAGCTCCATTCTCGAGCTCTTTTTCTTTTTTTTTTCCTATTCGCGTTGCACTGCCGTCGCTATAAATGATCTTTACTGAAGAGCCCTTTCATCGGTTCTTTTGTTAAGACTGCGACATGTTTCTGTAGAAAGGTCGTACCCTGATGAGCTGAGAATAGACGCGGCTTGCTCAGGCGTATTTGCCTCCTTCGTCTTATCTTTTGGCTGCCCGTCAATGGGCTAGGGGTTGAGAGAAGAGGTAGAACATGGAAGAAAAGTAGGCCGCGTGAGGGCCCGTACAACTAGTGGACCTCTTTTTTTTTCTGTCTGGTAGGCTCACCCCTGATCACATACTCCTGAAGGTGAGCGGTGACCTTCTAGCGAAAGCCAGAGGGAGCCCTGAATGGCGCTTCATTAAGGGCCAGCCCGAGGGCCTGCAACGAACTGTCGATGTTCAAGCACCCGCATTGTGAGCCCGCGAAAGGCATCGTGTGCTCTAAGTATCCCGCAGGACGCGCGGCGACGGTGGTACTGGAGGGTGCTCGTAAAATTCAAGCGTTGGCAGCCGACGTCGTCGTAAAGCCGCGGTGAGAACCGTTTACATTGAACACGAGAGGGCCACCGCGAGATATGCATCGAGGGCGTCTGGCAGGCGAATGGAAATCACCGCGCTTTTACCCTTTTGTTTTTAGCTCTCTCGTTCGCTCTGTCGAAATTAAACACGCTTTGATTGAGATGCATTGCTTAAAATGTGATGATCGGTTCAGCGGCCGTTGAGGCAGCAGAACACTAAAAGAAAACATTCGGCAGATCCCAGTCATTCACAGAGTCGATGTCATACGAAGCAGTATGTCATACGGCCATATGATGTCATACGAAGCAGTCGATGTCATACGAAGCATCATTCTTTCTTAATTTTGGCAATTATGTGCAACATGGTCATGCATCGCCATATTCCCACGTCCACACAGACATCGGTGCAGGATATACTGGCCTATCACAAAGTTATGCAAAGTGTATTCTGTGGTGGATGTTTTCATGTTTAATATGAATATTCTTCTGCGGTAGGTGTTTCTTTTTTTTTTATAAGTTGAAGATTAACAAGCTGGCTCTGCATTGAATTTTCTAAAGGTTGTGGCGAGGGCGACCACCTTCGTAAGATTAATATTTTCTTTGTAATTCGTTTTTCTGCTTCGCAAAGAAGTGCCAAGAACGTTTGAAGACAACTACCGCACTTAGGAATACCGCTAGGTGACAGGTTTATTAAACTAATTCTAATTGTACGCTACAATAAATTAACGCGCTGTTTTAGTGCAGCCACTGGCGCGGCTTTGTTAAAAGTTACCTTGATCAGTATTACCAACTGCATTGGAGTGTCGCTGTAGACATTCATGCACATAAACAGGGTGGGAACCGCTTTTCTTCTGGGAGTGTACTGCTTCGTCAATAGCTATCTGTTTGCGATATCTAGGTCATTTTCGCGGAACCGCATGTGGCAGCATGGGTTTGCAAAACAGCAGCTACGATCAAAATATATTCGCGGTAAGCGGCCAACAGACGCTGCATAATACATATCACTATAATGATAAATGGAGGCGTATAAGTACAAGTCCACTTTGAATGTGTCCGTTATTATAAGCTTGGTGTGGAAACAGCCGTATCGTTAAGCATACAAAGGAAGTTGGTAAAATGAAGAAGTTTAGGAACATTAGTGGCACAGATTAGTATCAATAAATGAAGACAGCATTGAAAGAGCAGCGGCTATGTTGCCCATGTGAAACTTCCGTAATGTACGAAGCATTCAGTAGGGTGAGGCCAATACATAGCGGTGCATACTTTATTAGATGCGAAGCAGCTCTTTGACTAGCCTGTGTAACGCTGTCCCTCCGTGCGTCCGTACGAACGCGCCGCAACGCGCTCCCCTCGCCGCAGGTGTTGGAGCGGTGCCAAGTAGGTCACGGCGTTGACGTCACGCTCCCCTCGCAGTGCGCGCTGACGTCACTCTCTCCCTCGCCAGCCGCGCGCTCGCCGCAGCGCCCGCAGCTGCCGCCTCGTCCGTTCGCCCGCAACACCTGCCGCTACCGCCGCTCGCTGCAACGCCGACTCGTCGGTTCACGCGCAACAAATTAACAGCATCTTCCCAAAGGGAACCCTGATGGGATGCGAAGCAGCAGCGTTGCGCACGGGTGGCGTCACGGGTTGAACGGCGCTAACGCAGTTGCTGCGGTGAGCGCTGGAAGATTCGTTTGAAGCGATGGCTGGCGTAGCTCTTGTCGTTTCTTCAGAGTGGACACGGGCACTGGACCGGAGCTGGCGCGTTAGCGCCGTTCAACCCGTGACGCCACCCGTGCGCAACGCTGCTGCTTCGCATCCCATCAGGATTCCCTTTGGGAAGATGGTGTTAACTTTTTTTATCAGTTGTTGCGACAACAAGTAGCCATATATTTGCTCACGTTGCCCTTCATTGGCCGACTAAAGCTAGCATTAGCCAATGATAACCGACATTAGCCAGCACTGGTGGTATGTGAGTAAATACGACAGGCTTCACACAAACAATACGCTTTACTTTGCAAGGTTACTTAATGTTGTTGTGCCTAATACCTGTTATTCCAGTTTTTTTTTGGAGAGATATCCCTAGTTTACATCACAAATTTTTTTTTTCAAAACAAGAACTATGAAGTTGTTTTTTTTTTCGCTGACCGAATGACTCAAAGTAAGGTTGCTTCCGAAACTCAAGGTTCACATCTTATAGAAATCCATTGCATTAAACCGCCGTTAGAGTTAAGTGCACTGCGTTTTACAACAAGTTTTACTGAAACCAGACATATCGTTAACTTTCTCCCAAAATAAAAATTGAAGGACACTTTGTACATTCCAAAGTGTGTTCGGCGAAAGCGTGTGGCCATTACACTGACTATGCCATGTCTTTTTTTCTTTTACACTCTCACTGAGATAACACACAAACCGAATGTGTGCGTGTTTTCTTTTTATTTTTTTACCGTGAATCGCAGCGAGACGCGAGACTCCGTTCGCATGCGTTATATTTTCTCGCGCATTGCGCATCGCGCAAACGCCATCCGCGTTCCAGCGCTTAAATTGACGGACCCTTTGTAAATTCGAAAGTGTATTCCGTGGACGCATGTGTCCATTGAGACGGCGTCGGTCAGAATGATTGCAAGGGCTGGGCACAGCGACGCTACGCAAGCAAAGCGCGAGCGCTGTAGAGTCCGACGCGAACGCCGTCCGTTTGCGCACCCCGGCGGCCACCTTATTCTGTGCCAGAGCTCCGGATGGACCGACGGACGGACAGACCCACGGACAGACGGACGGACAGACGGACGGACGAAGGGACAGACGGACGGACGGACAAATGGACGGACAAACGGACAGATGAACGGACGGACGCCGGACGGACACCGGACGGACGTGAGCATGAGACATTAAAGGCTTTCCCCTTAAAAGTTACACCATCTCCCGCTAAAGGGAACCATATGTAGATGCGAAGCAGCGGGCGCTAACGCTTACACTGGCGGCGGCGTTGAGGCTGGCGCTCATCGCGGCGTTGCGCAGGAAAGAAATCTAAAGAGGCGCAATCACGCAGTGATGGACCGGTGTGTCCTACTGGAACATGCCAATCGCTGCTAATGGGCAATGAGAGACCGAAGACTCGGACTGGACACAGAGACCCGCAGTCCGCTTTTAGTTAACGCGCACGCTGCGAATTTTTATCCGTTCGACAACGCACAGGAGAAATCTCCCACCGGCACTACCTTGCAGGTCAAGATCCAGTGCCTATATATACGGGGTGGCCAGTGAACGGTTGTGCAGCGAGAGCTGTCGGTTTTTTTCAATCAAGAAACTCGCTAGCACACGCTGCCTGCGTCGGCGTTGCGAGGCGAGAGAGGGGAAGCGTAGGAGAGGAGAGAGGGGGGGAGGGGACGCGCATGCGCATTGGGGGGTGTAAACGCCGCGGGAGGGATGCTTAGAGGAGAGAAATAGGGGAGGGGAAGCGAATGCGCTGTGAGGGTGGACGCCGCGGAGAGGGATGCCTAGAGGAGAGAGTGGGGGGTAGCGTACGAGAGGAGAGAGAGGGGCAGTGGACGCGTATGCGCAGTGAGGGTGTGGACGCCGCGGTGAGGGATGCCTAGAGGAGAGAGGGGGGGAGCGTTGGAGAGAGAGGGGGAGGGGACGCGCATGCGCAATGGGTGTGTAAACGCCGCAGCGGGAGGGATACCTAGAGGAGAGAAAGGGGGGAGCGTAGGAGAGGAGGTGCGTCGGGAGGGTTGCGCATGCGCAGTAAGGGTGGTCAGGGACGCACACCACCACCACCACCGGACGGACGGACGCCGGACGGACGCCGGACGGACACCGGATGGACGTGAGCATGAGGAATTAAAGGCCTTCGCCTTAATATTGGCATGCTCTCACGGAAGCACTCGTAGTTTGCCCCCCCTTTGTGCCCATGCCTCCACAGCTACCTTTCATTCCAGACCAACCATACTGGTTACAGCACGAGTGTTTCCAGCGTCTGTCGAGATCCTCCACGACAGTGGAAGCTTCAAATGCGAGAAAAACTATTGTTACAAATGTCTCCTGTGAAAAAAACATGCATAACCTACGCACGATAATAAGATTATCCAGCATCTATTACCCTTCATCAAGGATTCAAACCTTAGCCTCGGTGGGTGGATGTCATGGGTATACCATTTGTAACGAAGCGGTCACTTCTTTCTCATCAAGCTCAATTAAGACTCGCTGGTGCCTCGCATGTCTAGTAAAGTTTTCTTTAAAAAAATTAAAATTCATAGCTTAACTTTCTGTGCTTTGCAGAAAAGTCAGTTCATGTTTTATGCTACTCTATTTTTGTGTTGTCATTTTTCGCCGAATACCCCTCCATGACCTTTTTCTTATCTTAACCGCGGCTTTGCCCGCTTTTTCCGTCATATCTATGAAAACGAAGGCTTCACACAGGCTGTTGCCCAGACAAACACCTGAGTAGATATCCCCACATTACAATTAAACAGCAGTCGTCGTTTCAAACACGCCCACAGCAACTATATGTGTCGTTTTCTATAATTTACCTGGCTTAAACATAAAAGGCAACATTGTAGTTCCGTTGTTGAGAAGATGCCACGTGATTCCTCTTGGAAGCATATGTGTCCGCAGGTCGGCGGCAGCTTGCACACGTTGCCGCTCCTACAGAGCTTCCTCATAGCAGGCTGTGTGCCTGTAATGTGAAAGGTTTTATCTCTAGAGAAAAAAAATAATATTTTAAGCAAAATAACTGGGAGGCCTAGTTTTCAGCGTAGATAAGCTATGAAAAAAAAGCACCTACAGAATTGTGGCAACAGGCCCTTGTAACAGGAGTGGGGGGGGGGGGGGGTACGTAGTATGGCTGCGTATACAAGTGCCGATAACCAGTTGTGAGCGCGTTTTATTGAATGGCCATACTACACTGCTTCTATTAATATACCCACCGAACACACGAAGAAAGCAATGTTTCTGGTGGCTGATTGACGCTGACGGACACTGAGAGAAACAACATGCATCAGACGAAAATGACCCCATGTAATAAAAATCAGAACAGCCCTGTTCAAATGTCGTAACCACTTATTAGCTTACTTTATCAAAAATATACTTCCAGAAAAATTACGGCTAAGTTATATGATGAACAGCTTGTTGTGCCATGTTTGCGTTGTTTCCCTAATGATGGGTTTGCTGACACCGCATTTATGAAGTGTAGAAAACGTTACACAGTAATGTCGCTTGAGTTACTATAGCAGGCGATGACACAGGATACTGCGAATGGAAGACACTGAACGACACTGTCAAGTAGATGATTGGTCTATCTATAACTTAGTAAAGTGAAGCTTTGGGCTAGTTGGTTTTCCATTTATTAAATAGGAACTGCGCAAATTCTACACGGGGACACACAAAAGAAACAACACGGACAAGCGCTCATCAACCAGCACCCTCATGAGCCGCTCACTGCTTTTTCAATAGATGTCAAAGACCTGTATTATTCAGTTCTTACTAAAGAACTAATTTCATGCATCAAAGAAAGCATCGATGAATTTGGCGCCGTAGCATTACAGAACACGACATGTATAAGTGCCGGTGCTTTCTTAGACCTTGTGTCTCTATACCTTAGATCCACCTATGTTGAATGGAATAATCAAATTTTTCTTCGAAAAAACGCTGTTCTATAGGCTCATGAATTGTCCCACTTTTGAGTGACCTGTTGCTAGCAAAGCTAGACAGGGCTCTTAGTGAACGCCTTAAACGATAGCAGTGTTCTGAGAACAGTCCCATTTGTCAACCACTGTCTTGTGGTTTTTAAATGCAACGCTGAAAACTTCCAATCTGCTAGCAGGCACCTCCTCACGGTGTTTGAAGAATGCCTATCGCCACTGTCTATTACACACGAAATGCCACGGCACAGTACCATTCCGGTTTCTACATCTGCGGCTGACATTTTCCAATCAACGTACATGCTGGAGGTATACGAGCCGCGAGCACAAAAACCATTGGTGCCATGCACGTCATCATCCCGCGCAAAATTTGTCAAGAGAAGCACTGTTGAAACATTTCTTCCCAACGCTTTGGAAAAATCATGTAGACATGCTGTCACTGAAAGCTTCAATGCTCAGATACGTCGGCTCGAAGCAGGAAGTTACTCGCAAAAGCTGCTCACATCAGTAGCGGAAACAATCAAGATGAAAAGGAAAAACTGCAGGAAAAATGGCCAACCGGTAGACATGGAAGCTTGTCGGCGAAACAGGGTTTCGGTCATTCCGTACAAGCATTGGATATCACATCGTCTCAAGAAAATAAAGCAACATTATAGTGTTGAAATGGCTTTTTTCGGTACCCTGTAAACTGTCATATCTTTGACGAGTCATCTGTCCCGTGAAGAAAAAGAAACGCAAGTGCACCATCAAGCATCGTAAACAATACGTGAAATGCACCAGCACTGTCATTTAACGAATCACACTTTCATTCAGGGGGTGCTATGGAGGCCAGACGGGAAGGTGTCTGAATAACCGCCTTCGTGACCAGAACAATAATGTTCGCAAGTGCTAAAGACGGTTTTTTTAGCTATTCATTGCCGTTCCTGCGGATGCACCCCCTGTTCGAAGAAACCGCAATCATCGGCAGACATCAGCACCAACGCCCTCGAGAAATCATTGAAGCCGCCTATATAGCGCAAGAAGGTTCATCATGCATCAGTACAGCATCTGTCTGTTTTTCGACGAAAGAATTATCTTTTTTGGAAGAGCACGTGTGATCATGCCGTGAAATCTGAAGATGCTTCAATGTTTTCTTGTTTTTTAATTTTCTGTATATATTTTCTTTTCGTGTTCAATGAAAGTTCAGTCGATAGCAGCGCTTGTCCGTGTTGTTTCCTTTATGTGTCCCAGTGTAGAATTGGTGCTGTTCCTATTTCTATTTATAGGCACAGCATGACGTGGATCAATATTTTGGCAATTCTTTTTTTTTTCGCCTTAAGTAATAGATTTTCAAACTAGTTTGTACGGCAAAGTTTGAATGATACCTACGAAACTCATGAGCCGGAAAAAAAAAGGTACCCAAGAAAAAAGAGAAAAAGGAAAAGCTTGGTAGAAAAAGTATGGCAATATTTCTTGAGGAGCGGATTCCTGAGATCACGACATTGACATAAAGTTCCATCCGGCACGTTAAAAAGCTTTCTGGGAGTATTTACCTCCCAACTTGGAAATGACCTGGCTTTCAAAAGCAAGAAGTTGAAAAGGCGTGCCGCTTTACTTCCATCATCGGCGACACGACGCGTAGGTCTCGCTGTTTGAGCTTGAGGAGATATTGAAGCGAGAAAGGCGGCGATTGCATCTAAAATTGAGATGAAATAAAAAAAAAACATCGATCAAGAGGTTACAGCACAAAGAGTAACAAACGCAGTCACCATAGATGCGATGGAATGAAATAAAAAAAAACATGAAATGAATTCCATATCAGAGCAAAAGCGCTTGACGCATTGATACGGGGGTTGGGAGCTTTCGACGGAGACCTTCCCGATAGCAGCCAGCGACGCAGAGATGCGCTCGACGAAGCGGACGCAGCAGCTCGCTGAGGAGAAAACGAATGCGGATTCGGAGGCCGCCTGCGTTGATCGGGTGTCTCAATCTCCAGAACGCCTCTGACGCCCATTTCTCTGTCCCTTCGCTTCGCCCGGCGCTGCTGCTGCAAACAAGCAAGCGGTCTATGAGTATGAGCGCAGGCTGTCCAGTGATGCCTTTATTGATCTCGTCAGGGTCCAGTGGGGCGATTGATCAACGTCTTTGCCGGAGCTACGGACCGCCGGGGCTGTATGCAGTATACGTGGCTATACTCGTATATGGATGCTAACTCGCTCTACTAGAAGCCGCTCAGAACCAAAGCACCACTTTTGTGATCCCTGTCTTCGTCGAGAACGAACTTGAATTTCGAGAATCGAACCTAAAAGTTACGAGATCATGCTCCTATATAACGTCAGGTGGGCAGGAAAACCATTTTTTTCCCCACTAACTTGTCTGAAGCGAATTGATAGCACATTCCTGAATGGACACAGTTCGCTGATAAATGAATAAATTCGATAGTCAATCACTAAACCATTGCGCACAAAAAAAAATATAGCCGGCTCTTTGGTGTATATTTTGAATTATCACCACTGGACAGATACTATCGGATAAACTGCTCCAACCAGCACGACAATGTAACGACACAAAGGCGCTGGATAACAAAAAACGGTTTAGTTACGTTTAGTAGCTGCGTACGACTACTGGCGCCAACTCAGGCTTAAGTGTACGCACCGCGTTCATATTTGTTCCCGTGTGTTTCAGCACGATGCAACAGGCTGCGTCTTTTTATCGGATGGCAGCGATTCTCTTTACCGCCTAATGGACATTGACATCAATGAATCTTCGAGCGTGACATTATCAGGTGCATTAGAGCTAACAAGTAGACAACCATATCATGAAGCGTTAAAACGAGGAGGATATTGATTGAAAATTATCAATCTCACTCTCCCCCTTTCACGCGTTCTCCCACCAGAAGAATATTTTTGAACAAAATATGTAGAATCCTAATGACAAGTTAGCCCACTTTTTACTGTTTTTGTAAACCCTACTTTAGGAGCTAAAATTAGTATTAACATATAGGAACCGCAATTATGAAGGCAGTCATCATTCGTTAGATAGCTGTGTACCTTTTGCTACCGGCAGCATCGCTGGTAGCTTGCTTTTCGTTACTCTTGCTGTTTATTATATTAGTTACGTTTCTATATAAATATCCTAGGTTAAATATCCTCGTTCAGAGGGAAGAAGGAAGGGGCTTTGGGATCAGATAACAGCAAACGCAAATGCGCCAGAGGTATTATTAATGCAAGGCGCGTGAATAAGGGGTTGTGGGCTGACTGTGACCGTAGCCAAAAACAGCGACACTTCCATTGGTGTATGTAGCATAAAATACAATGGTCTAACTGCCACCGTGGTCAGAGCTGCTGTCGAATGCGCTCTGTTATGTAAATTGGGCAGCACAAGCGATAACGAGAGCGTCATTGAAATATGTGCGAAAGCTCGGGGCCTCACATAAAATAAAAGGACTAACAGCCTGAACTGAAAAAAAAAGAGCAAAATAAGAACTGTGCATCAATTTGCATAAAGCTTTAACAAGGAGCGAATTTCCTGCGGCAGGCGCGGACCAAGGTAGCCCAGCCGATCGGCACCGGGGCTGCAAATATGTGCGCGCTTGGCCGAGCGGCGATCGATGAAGGCGTTCCCGCTGAGAGGATGGCTGCCCGGGAGGACGACATGCCTGGCGAGAAATGAAGCCGGGCTACGGGATGCCACCGATGAACGAAGGCTTTTGAGAGACGCGATTGCGTGTTACGTAATAAGAGAGAGAACGATAGCTAAATGATGAGGAAGAGGCAGGGAGGCTGACGAGTGTCTCAGACTGGTTGACTAAACTGCATTCGGGAGAGAAAGCGAGGCATACGAATGAATTTGAAATGCAGGGACGGTTAGCCAGATCACAATGGTTTTTTTTTGTATATGTGACATAGTTTTGAAGTTCCTGTGTGAAATAGCAAACAAGCCAAGGCGCATCAAACTTAGCAAACATTTTCGATTTGGTCCGTGTTTGCCATTTGTTCACATGTTTTCCCTTTTGCGTACAGCATAAAAAAAGCATGGATGTATTTCACAGTATTGCCTATTAAAAGCCATCAGAAAAAAAATCAATTCAAAGTTTATAGTTCGCATTAAATTCGGCCGTGAAATCCAAAAAATATATTACGGTGAGTCAAAACAGGGCGCCCGCGCCGCCACCTTCAAATATTTTTTTTCGCGCTGTGGGAACGCTTTTCGGAAATAAAATTTTCGGTTCCGTGATCTTTGAATGTGCCCACATAACATATGAAAAAACCCAGACAAAACAAAAATATCGACCGGACATGCATGTTCGATCTCTCGTAGAATGACCATCCGGCACCTGCAACCTCCTCAACTTCGTCGTCACTGATGCACGCAACGGCAAAATCGACCACGATATTGACGACGAAAAAACTCGTGGAGGTGACAACGGGGTCGTCAACGGAAGCGTAATAACTATAAGCTATGGCGTTGAATGCATCAGAACCGATTTTTATCACCCAAACATGTCATGGACGCCATGTTTAGGTAACAAATACAGCTCTTTGAGGTCGCGTTTTTTTGTGACGGGACTTAAAAACACATCATGAACGTCGCCATTACCGCTTTTGGCCGCCAATTCTATCCATCAAGCCACCATGCGGACCAAGCCAAGTCAGGTGAAAAGTCAATATGGCAGTCTGGGCCGTCTCGGAGGGCCGGTTCGCAACGTACAGTGCGGGAATGCTCCCACACTTGTGACGTAACAGCGGGCTTCCCATTGCATTGGATCCTATGGGAGCTATACCGTGGCCCATAGAGTTTCCTAAAATTAACTAGAGGGGACTCTGGCGCTGCGATCGTTCAGCCACCATGAGAATGATGGGTAGTACACAAATTTGCCTAGTCTTCGTGCTTCCGGCTTCAAACGCACTTGTGGCTTTGTTTATTGTTGCGTTTTCGTTCTGTTTCGGAAAAAAGAATGGACCGTTGCGAACTTCGTGAGCGTATTTGAATTCGTGAGCCTAAAAAGGTCAAGGTGGTGAAGCGTAACTGCTAAACCTTTGCTGAACTTCATATTGTGGCAAAGCGAATTCAGGCCACACGCAGCCAAAAGAATGAAGACTATAGGCAAGACTAAGCAAATTTGTGTACTACCCATGACTCCCATGCTGGCTGAAGCGCCGTGTGTTGCAGCCCCCATAGACACTAGCGCCAGAGTTCCCTCTAGTGTATTTATAGGAAACTCTATGCCATGGCCGTCCGAAAACGACGTAAAAGCCAAGGAAAACGCAGCGCCCAGGAACGTAACAGCGGGGTTGTACTGTATTCACTTTGAGTAGAAGCTGCCGAAGTTAGATTTGTCTGGCTGAACTAGTACACGTTCTTCCCGCTACTCTGCAAAGGGGAAAAAGGCAAGGGTGCAAAAAGGGTGATGATGTATGACGATGAGAACAGGAACTTATGCGTGTTTACACTAACCACGTTACAGAGTGGTTTCCTTAAGGTTTAGAATATTACCCAGTACTCTTCAAAAAATTTTGTGGGGATGCAACATTAATATAAGGACGTATTCTTAGCGAACCGCATTCACGCTTCTTCTGTGGACGCCTGTGCGCTACTTTCTCCGGTGTGAACGACTACAGACGAAGGACGTTCTTCCTCGAACATGTGATCTTTTGGCGCCTTCTCCGCTTTTGCACGGTTCCGCTTTCGCGGTCTTTGTTTGCGTGGCTACCTGGGACACAGGTTCGCTTGTTTAGCTTTCTTCTCCCGAGTAAAAGTGATGCACCGTCTAGGCGTCTGACTTCTCATTTCGCAGTGCTCCACGTTGTACTACGGCCGCGCCACCGCACAAAGCCGAGGCAAGTGCCGCCATGTGAGAACGTGAGCGCGCTCCGCCATTTTTGTCTGTATTGTTGTCTACATATGGCATCTACATAATGACACCAGCCACCCAGAATAACCACCTGGAAATTCATTGTCTTGAGGTAAACAGCTTGGGTAGAAGTCTGAAACAGCCCGTGTCGTCGATAACGTCGGGTAGGCACACTGCTCGGATAAAATGCAACTTTAAGTTAGTATTTGCACTCCAGTGTTTGCCGCCGTGGGAGCCAACGTCTTCTCATGTGGATCGAAACAGGGTGACTTGGGGCAGCCCAAAAATATTATTCGGTGTGTTCAGAACAATGACAATATGCTTAAATACAGACCCCGCAGACAAATGGAAGTAATATCAGTTCTTTTTTTCGTCGAAGGACATATTTATTTTTATTTTGCGTTCCTAAAATTTACGTAGCCTTAAGGTGCAAGTTGAACGGCAACGAGACCGACATCTCTGAGTACATTCGCTCGTTTTTACATCTTTTAGCAAAGCAGTCATTCGGAACAGATGTTTTCGGCGGGCAACAAAACTTTTGCGGCCGTACATGAAACGGCGGCGAGGCACCGCAGTTCGGCATGTCATGGGAGCGCCTGCGTTCGAAAATAGCGGAATAAGATTGGAAGGGCGTATTTTTTCAAAAGGCGGTGGATTCAAAAGGCGAACACACTTGTCAAGTGGCCAGGCACTGCGGGGTTCTGTGCGCCGCTGGGGAGCATTCAATAACAGAGGCTCCACACGAGCGCGCCCGAGTAATTTCGAGGTTTTTTTTTTCTGTTTCAGAGTGAATGCACGCAGAGAGAGCTGGTCTTATGCCACCTCTGCGGTTAAGGGCTATATTTGGTTCTTTGTTTCTATGTGCGTATAGCGTGCGCGTTCACACAATTTTTTTCTGCTATATTTATACATTACCGAATTGCATGAACCACCCAGGACACTATGTACAATATTTCATCGCGAAAAAGCTAGAAGTTTTCCGAGTCAAGGGTTGAAGATTGTAAACTACAGGTGAGCATTTAGAAACTTTTAATCTACTAGACAAAAAATTAACAATGATGGAAATCCAATCAGCAAAGGCAAGCTAATTTCTCGCCTGTAAATAGTCAAGCCTTAGATGGTCTCCCAGCTCAGGTGAATCCGAAAGGAGCTATATGGTGATCTGATAGGAGCGCGCCCTTCGAGGGTTGGCTTTTCTGTCTTGAGGACTCGTTTGAGACAGCGAAAAAAAAAACGATCAGGACAGAAACGAATGGAAGGAACCTCCGGTAGCGTGACGCTAACCCTTGCGTGTCTGACCTAATGTATCCTGCATCCCCGCCCTTCTCAACCTCCCTGACTACTGCGAGGTGCACATGCGGGGGAAGACGCAGTCACTTCCACCGAACAAAATAACTCGGCACGGTACGGAGGGTTTTTTGCCTCCTTCAATCTTGGTCGTTCCTTGCGGCGCTGAAGAGAAGCAAAATGCCGGGGCCCGTCGACCATTGTTCGAGACAAATTTCTTGCTTCCGTAGAGTTACTCCCAGATTGTGCGAAGCCAGCCACGCGAGAGCGATATGGCGCTCGTATACTTCTGAGCGAGTCAACTTTCGTGCTGCAGGACGGTAGCGAAGACGACGACGACGACGACGAAGAAGGCGCCCGACTTTCGCCAGACACGGTCATTTGTCACCATTGTCTACATCGGGGAAATCTAATATCGCATCCCAGAGTCAGTGCTGTGTACCACGCCGCACCGCCTCACGAAAGTCGTCGTCTTCTCTCGCCACCTCGTCACCTCTTCCTTCCTCCTCGAAATCTTCTTCCTCGCTATGTCCAGTTCTTTTCTCCAAGCGCGCACAGCTTCAAAGACACGGCGGCGCAGCCGCTTTGAAAGCACCGCCATGAAACAACAGACGAGCGTCCTTTTCCGGCCACGTTTCGGGTCTTAGGATCGACGAGCGACGTTCCCTCTCTCCATCGAACTCTGTATACTCCCGTGCCGTGGAACAGTTCTAATTGACGAAATGGAAGCCACTCCTACACCAATATGTGCTCTCAGTCAAAAAAAAAAAAAAAGGCAGCGCTAGCATCGATTTGACGGGGAGTGCCAGTGAAGATAGATGTTTAGTTTCTACCTCCAATCACGAGCGCCTGCCAATGCGGGCGAATAGTCTGACTTGATTCCTGACTCCCCCGCCTCTAGTTGTTTGGACGGAAGAAGTTGTGCTTAGCTGGGCGAACAAATCGAAACCTTTTAAAGGACTTATTAAAGAGTCAATGCTCCTTCTCAAGCTTAGCGTTTACCAACACATAATGAATAATGCTGTTTTCTGACATGTTCACGACTGTTTCTAATACTGCAAAGTGGCTATTCGGGAGAGTTAGTAGATCTTTATCTTTACAACAGCACACAGACACGAAGACAAAAGAAGAAGGAAAGAATCGACGACACGAGCGCTCTTGTCTGTGCGTGTGCGCGCTGTATTTTATGAAGCTTTTATTTATTCGATGAATGCACTACTCCGCTTTTAGCTTGTTTTTTGTTAACTTACGGCATCAAAGATCAAACAACCGAGGCAACGAAATTTTCAAAGAAGAGCTTTAGAAAAAGGTAGTGGTAGTTGGAAGAGTCTGAGGGGGGAACTTCAGAGATGGCCAGCGTTTTAATTAATCAGAGGCGGCGAGGGCTGCAAGAAAACTCAGTGCGCAGGTGTTAACAAGTATAGCATGAACCCCGCGAACCTTTTCGAGTTTCCAGTAAGAGAACCACGTGTAGTACAAAAGAGACGAAGTGGCGACTGCGTTGCTCCGAGAAACAGCTGTGCGAATATTTTGAAATTTTCTGTCCTAACCTACACTCGCGCTCCATACGCGACCATGCGCCGCACTTCATGTTACACAAACAGTGGGTCATATACCATAGGTCTCGAAAACGCGTGAGCGCGGCACCGGGGAGGGTGTAGCTACAGCACTTCCACAACTAGGTGCATTAAGTGCGCGTGCTATCAAACTTAACACGGCGTCATGCACCCTTTTCGGGTTCTGCTTTGTCTAGAAAACGAATGTTAACACACCGTAAGGCGCACAGGTGGCTGCCAAGTACAAAAAAAGAAAAACAGGTACACACTTGGAGTTTGGTAAAATGGAATTTGAAAGATACTCTCTTAAGTGCAAGCACGTTCAAGTTCGCGCTTGATTTTCACAAACGACAGCGAAAAGTTTCCGCACGTGGTTTGAGGATTCTTCTACGTTAAAAAGCTACAATTTCATGGCGCAGATATTGTCGACCCGCATAGCGCAACACATATTTGAAATATATAAGAACAACACAGGCTGATGCGGCACCAACAAGGCGTAGCGTAAGACCGTGTGATGCATGATTTTTTATTAACCCAAAGAACATTCAGTCATTTCAAATTTCGAAAACGTGATGCTTGAACTTGATAATATGTTCGCAAAGCTGTCATAAAATTCATAAGTATGGTTATGCCAGCTCGTCTGCAGTGCCCATACTATGTACGGCGCAGCGTGTTCTGTAGACCAGCCTTTTCACTCCTTAGTTCCTTTTATTATTTTGATGACGCAATCGCTAGTTGTATTTAAATGAGTTGCATATTTATGTCTTCATTATTCACAATAATAACAAGGAGAATAATATTACAGACACAAGCGAGATAATCTTCATTATGAATAGTGAACAACAATTATTGACGCACAGATATTCAAGCAAGAATAGCACCCTGTGTCATATAAATATTTATCATAGAGAACACCGTTCACACACTCGCTCATTTAGAGCAGGTCCTTATCATTGTTTGCGGAGTATATATATGCTGCAAAAAAATACCCCCAATAACGCTAGGAAGTGTGGCGGCTCTTGCTTCTGAAACAGCAATGTCGCCTTGCACCCACATCCTCATGAAAACACAGTTCACGATAAAGGTGAACAATAGTGCTGATAATACGCTTACGCCGAGACTATACATTACGCGCTGTTAAGATGAAAGATGTGGCGTTCTACGGCTAAATCGTCAACAGCATCTCATACGCTAAGCTATAGCCTTATATGAACATCTAGCGCATTTGAAACTGTTATTTTCATCTCCTTCTTGTTCTCTGTCTCTCTCACTGGCTAATTTAAATGTACTTATACTTTAACGATGTGTACGTGGGCAGAAGGCGGGGGGCTTATTAAACAGTTGCAGGGGATGTATGGGTGAGGGGTCTTGCGTGTGTGTGAAGGTGGGTGTGGTCTGCAATAGGACATGCTCTCTGGACGCATACTTCTGAAGTCGCTGGCACAATGTCTTGTAACTATAATCAGAAACTGAAGTCCGTAGCCTTAGGTAATTCAGAAGTGCTCGCATGGATCTCTGGGCATATAATAGGCGAGCCCAGCCTCTGGCAACCTTGTATAAAAAGTCGGTCATCAAGTTCAAGCACACTGGAGAGTCTGGCGTTTGTCAAAGCAGGAAGGTTGGCACAGGATGGGGTCGATGTTCTCTTCACATTTGCACCGATAAATCATCTAGACTGATGTCTTCTGACTCCGTCACGTTAGTTCCTCTCTCTTCATGTAGGGTAGCAAACTGGAAAAAATAGCCTTTCCTTCATACCTTAAATCAATTTCTCACTCATCCCCTCTTTCTCTCTATCTATCAACATTCATTGAAGCATACTTTAGCATCAAATAAGCATATAAATTTTAGACACGATAAGAATAGGAACAAGATCAGAGCAAGGTAGTGATAACTAGGTAATTCATTATGCAGATGATAAGTACATGTTTTTCGTTCTAAGTAAATACAGTTGCGCTAAAAAAAATATGCTTCCCAAGCAGACAGTTCAATACGCAGTAATTAGTAAAAAAGGAACGGGAAGAATTGCGAGAGTTTTCACCCGCAGCTATAAATCTGGCAGGTTAGTACAAGCTGCTGAACCAGGCACGGGAAACAGTGATGGTTAATGGCTTTCTGGACAAAGAGAGCCGCCGTACCTTGAACATTGAACAAATAGTTCTTTCACAGTGAATATTGAGATAAACATTTACCATATCTCTCTCCCTCGGCCAACGAACGTGCAACTGACACAAGTCTGTAACTCGCCCTGCTCCATTAATATGGCGGACTGAAAATATAGAGTTCACCGGTCTGCACATCAAAAGGTTGTGTAATTTACCTGTCAGCCATTTCTTTGTTTCTTCGCATGTGTCATATCCAGTCAGTGAGTAGATACTTTATGGCCCAAACGAAAACTTTATTTCATGGAGGGAACCAGGAACGTCGCCTCCCGTGAAAGCGAATCCCCAAATGCAGTCAGCTTTCCCAAGGAAGGTCGTTGAGCTTACTACGCACGAAAAACACGCGAAACATCTGTCCATGACCAAATACGATTCACAAAGAACCGTTTGAGACGGTGTTGCAACATTACAGAGCTGTCCGATCAGACTCGTAAAGTCCTAGCGAGCAAAATATACATACATAAGCCGGCGCGCCAATCATACATAAGACGGGGCACGGGACGTGTAGCCGCGGGTTGCGTGAAAGAACTTCTCTCGTTTCCTCCTCCTATTTCGTCAACCTGCGTTCCGCAGTGACATTGAAGGGAAGCTTGCGACAGCTGCCCGGCGGCTCATTCTCCAACTGGACAAGTGAAGTGGAAACGTGGAAACGTGAGACGCACGTCGCCAGCTTCTCTTTCGTATACTGCCGCGTACGCAAACATATATGATAAGCGGTCGCTCCAGAAGCTGGAGGAGTGACGACTTCTCCGACAGCAAAACGGAACAAAATACGACAGAAAAAGTGCTCAGCGTAGCGCATCCACCTTATAAAGGGTTGAACTCATGGGAAATCACAAAACTCGGACACCGAACTCGCATTCCCTGGGGCGAAAAGTTGCAGTCACACTTGCGCAAACACACAAAGAACGCAGATCTAAGACTTACCCAAACGCCTCAGAGGCAAAATAACGCTGAGCATACCTAAGACGCGAACTTTTAAAGCACTCTGACCGTTCTACGTTGGCGCGTCCATTGAGAAATCGTGGCGTGAATTAAACTTTATTTTATTGATGTTTCACTATCCAGTGGCTCATGGATATTTACCAAAATTTTAAAGATCTAGCGGCGTTTACACCGACTTGCAAAATGAGGCAGTGCTGGTCTATAAACCTTTTTCTTTTTTTCATTTCAGTGTGGAAGGGTCTATCCTTGCCTTTTTTTTCGAATAGAACTGACCTAGATAATCCTCACTACGACGTTCGTTCACGCGCTTTCATTAAAGATAACGTCCCCAGTGAGGCAGCACATCTTCAATGAAGGCGAGTAAAGGAAGGCTAATATTACTCAAAGGCAAATGGGCACAAAAAAAAATAATGAAACCAGTTTCACGCCTGTGAAGTAAACAGCGGAGCTGGCAAGCAAGCGTCACCACCTGGCTTACGCAGATTCAGTTCTTTCTTCATGTTCTCCTTTCTCTCTTCTTTCTTTCTTCATTGATTTATTTCTTGCTACATCTTCCTTTTCCATATTTCATTTTTCTTTATTTATCTCTTTCTATATTGCCTTCTCCCATCCTTTCCTTAACCCTAACCCTCTCATCACTCCTCCTCACCCTCACTTCTAATTACCAGCCCTTGCTATACTAGTATACGGTACATGGCTATGACATGCAAGGAAAAAGTGGTTGCGCAAAACTAGACGAGGACGCAGAAGAAACGGACGAGCACAAATTTTACACTAACTTTATTTCTCATCGCAGTTAATCTATAGGCCCATTCACTCACATGGTAACAACTAATCGCATTGTCACTCTCTACAGATTACTCTGGCATGGTATTGTTTACTATCTCACCTCCTCTTTTCTTTCCTCCTCACCCTTACATCAGTACTCCTCATCCACCATTTCCTTTCCCATTCCTGTTGCTACACTCTGCCAATATAAGGCTGCGCTATGCTTTACCCTTTCCCCTTCTACTTTCCTTCTTCGTCACTTTCTTATTACTTCTCCTGCACCGTACTTCCCTTTCCCATTCCCTTGCTATACTATACCATACAAGTCTATGCCATGCTTACTCCCCCCTCCTCCTTTTCTTCCTCCTCACCTTCACATCACATCTGCTCACCTTCACTTCCCTTTTCCACACCCTTTGCTTTACTACACTTGCATGACTATGCTATGCTAGGAGCTGCTTGGGACATAACCGGATTTTTGTGGCGCATACCCGCCGAGCTTTGAGCGGACGACGCATGGCACTTAAACAAGCTTAAACAGCCCCGTTGTTAAAACATGTACACGAATGAAACATCCGCTTATTTTTTCCATGGCTTTTGGATCATCACGAGACCAATTACTATTATGCAGTTCTTTTTTATTTGAGCTGCTGTGATCGAGTGCCATTAGTGCCGCTATGAGCCGCTGTATATCTTCTTCACTGCTGTAAATCATGACTGCAACCGAATATCAGTAGCGCAAACATATACGTTACTTTCAATGATTGCATCATTCCAGCTTAGAAGCCGTATTTTGCTAGTTCCAATTTCAAACGTTTGATATAAACATTATCAGGCTTAACAGCTTCGTCTCTTTAGCTTCCAAATGATATTTCGTTAAAGGCGATCATGAAAAACAAGTCAATATAGTATACATAAAGGCGTTACTTTCAAGCTCTGAATACGACGAACAGTGAGGAAAAAGGGGAATCGTTGAAGTAGCGATAGACAAAGTACCGCATATATATTTGGTCTCATTATTACAAAATACAGTGCCATTTCCTGCATTATATAATACTTTCATTATGTTTTCAGACGTTTTTTTTATTATGTAGTACCGTGATGTAGCCTCGTGCTTTAGTCAACGTGCTTTAATATTTTGCCATGACCCTGACTTACCCACGTTAGAAAATTCTTGCTGGCTGTGAACATCACCTTGGCGCTTTACATTGTCGCTTGTAGTCGCGCTTACCCCAAAGAAGGTACTTCGGGTTGAGATGAGGGTTCAGACTGAAATCCCTTGATTGAAATCATGAAATGTCGGCCTTGACGAGAGTTTCAAGCTCGCAGAAACCATATAGCCTCACGTCCCTTAGTCGCGTGTCAGTTGACAGGGATAACAAGAAATTACAGGTTTCAAAAAGCCAATGTCACGATCAATCCTGGGAGTAAGACTGGCGTCAAGATTTCACCTGTCGCTATATTTAATATCTACGCTGTCACGACTGCCCTACATTGCGAATACAGGACATCTGACGCTTATAACAGCCCTCTGATGACGTTCCTTTGTGAGGATATGTAATCGGGTGGGGCAGAGAATTACACGTTTTATAACACTTACAATAAAGAGCATAAAGTTTGAGCCCGTTATAAATCATAATCTCTACATTAGGAACGTTCCCTTGTTGGTTCTTGCGTCATAAAACACCATATATCACTCGTCGGTTACTAAAAATAGAAGCAGTGAAACGATAATGAAATATAAGAGTGAAGCCAGTTAAGAATAAGACTTTGGAGTAACAGGCGTATTATATTTGACAGCCAGCACGAAGGAGGTATACGAGAAGCGTAGAGTTCGTAGTTCTCGATGGATGTGCTGAGCGAACAAACAAGAAAATTTGAACTATTGTTTTTTTTTCTTCCTGTACGTATAACGTGAATAAAACTGGGACTGTAGCGTTAAAAATTCACTATATGCTTGGGTCGTTAGAGAACTACTGGAGTTTCCAGCGCCACACTTTAGAGAGTATCAGCCGATGACTGTACTAAAGCGCAAAACACTGGAGCTCCAAGCACGACCTGTGACGGCGTTTCACCGTTACGCCAAAGGAACATGAGTGCATTGCCGCCTACACCGACTACATTTTTGTGGAGAAATGCACAAGAAACCCGTATGCTTCGATTTAGTTATTCGTAGTTTCCCACTTTGACGCACATCATAATAATGTTGAGTTGTTGATACGTACAACTCAATAATTTACTTTTTAATAACAAGCTGCGTGCGCGTATCTTTTGCACTGTTTAAAAGCGTTCATTCTTCCTTCGCTTCTACACGAGCGAATAGACACCAGGCGCTACTTTCATGTACGCTTTCACGTACGCTGTTCTCGTGTACTCGCCTTTCGTCTACCTTATATCGAGCGCACTAACTGGTGCGCATCAGTAGCGACATGGGGGAAGGAAGCATAAACAGAAGAACAAGATCGCGAAGCCATCAAATCTATAAGGGGGGATGGAAAAGGCGTAATGGGATGCACAAAATCATCCGGGCAAGGAACACGGGCTTTCTTAAGCGAACGTTGGCATTAGAATTCATTCCTCGGGTAGGCAACAGCGGGCTGCCGTCGCCGGCAGACAATGACGGTGCCCATTTTAAGGTTTCCTGCCGAGACCCTGCGGCAATCCCGAGTCTCTTCCAGACCCACATTCGTGTTCCATTTCGCTTCACCCAAGCCAGAAAAGGGGTGCTGAAGAAATAACATAATCGCGCTCTCTATCATCAAGGTAAAAAAGGGCCCTCCGAGTTGAAATCAACGCCGCTATTCATTCCGCTTTCCTGTTAAAAGTAAATAAACCTTTGTAACAAAAATGAGACTATTTATCAAATGGAACGACTAAAGAATAACAAAAAAAAACAGGAATCTCTCACAGAAAAAAAAAAGAAACGAACCTTCCAACCACGCGTCCCGCCCCACTCCACATTCAAGAAAAGAAGTGCGACTGCTTTTCGAAAACAGCCGTAGTCGCCTGCGGGACGAACGACCCTTCACGTGGCGCCAACAGATGTATAACAAACACCCGGCAATTCCGTGCAGTGTAGAGGTTGCGTAGCTGGCATCTGCGTGTCGACAAACGCGAAGGGTACTGGATAAGCTCGGGCCAATACACTTTACCATCTGGTCTGTAGCGTTTACTGTATCCAACTTGCTAGTCAATCGTGCGCTTTTCTTGCTGTTGTGAAGCGTGCTCAACCCCCCCACCCCCCGCTATCGGCAGATGCACAGATAAAACTTATGTGGCACTGTGCGCTTTTAGCGAAACAGGAGGTACAAAAAAGGGAGCGCGGACATCACTCAGAGTGGCAGCCGTCACTAAAATATAGCAAGAATAAGAAAGCTGAGGTGGGAAATCATAAAAAAATTGACACCATCTTCCCAAAGGGAACCCTGATGGGATGCGAATCAGCAGCGTTGCGCACGGGTGGCGTCACGGGTTGAACGGCGCTAACTCGGGTGCTGCGGTGAGCGCTGGAAGATTCGTTTGAAGCGATGGCTGGCGTAGGTCTTGTCGTTGCGCGTCAGGCGGCAGCTGCGGGCGCTCCGGCGAGCGCGCGGCAGGCGAGGGAGAGAGTGACGTCAGCGCGCACTGCGAGGGGAGCGTGTCGTCAACGCGCAGCTGCGGCGTGACCTACTTGGCACCGCTCCAACACCTGCGGCGAGGGGAGCGCGTTGCGGCGCGTTCATCCGTACGCACGGAGGGACAGCGTTACACAGCCTAGTCAAATAGCTGCTTCGCATCTAATATACTAAGACGCGGACCGGACTCACGCACAGGAATAGGCACCGTCCAGTGACCAGACGGAGCTGCGTTGCTCGCACTGGCCCGTTCCAAGTTCGCTGACATTGGCCGTTAGGGGCGCGCAGAAAACAGACGCGCGCGCGTGTCGCCCGTTTAGCCCGGCCACAATCCGCCCACTCTTGCAGGGAGGGAGACATGCGCATCGCGTTCCATTTTGACCGATCCCGTCTCAATATTGCTATTTTTATCTGCTAGGCTGTTCGTTCTTGCGCTGCAGTCACACTGGAAAACTCGACTGCACGGGGCCTATACAGGCGCAGGTTTGTCGTGTCGGCGTCGCCGTTATGCCGCTTCTGCGCAAAAAGAGCAAGCGGCATGCTCGAGGAAGACATCACGGGAGAACGCAAATGAAGGCACCCGGGCATCGAGTGAGTCTCAAGTGGGACAACGCATAGGAAGAACAGAAAGGAGCGGACAAAATATTCGGAAGCTGAGACAAGGAAGAGGGGAATACAGAGAGAGAGGGAGAGGAGGAACGAAGGAAAGCAGCCGACGCCTTCCTGGATGTGATGCATCCGCGCAAGCGGCTCGCATTCAACGCCGTTGATACGGAAGTGAGAGCCTAGATGGTACACGAATATTTGAACTCTAGACGTCCGAACAAAAATAAAGTAAACAAAAAGAGGGGGGTTACCGCCACGAAGACAAAATAAAAGAAGCGTTCACTAAAGAAACGCAAACTCCGACGAAGGTCTACACGCATACGTTGTAGAAAAATGGGGAAAAAAAAGAAGAGACTGAGGGATAAAAATTTACGCTCTGCTCCGGCACCGGAATGGCACAAGTAGGGGATCCAAACAAGCGAGACAAAACGTAATCCAAAGAATGAAAGGGGAGCTAGAAAAAAAAAGGACGTCATTAGGGTTTTCGCGAGTCTTTCTTTTGTCGTGTTTTCTGCCATGAAGGTTGCCTGAGAAAGAGCGGTTCTTCGGTCATTTTATGCTATTTCTCTCTTGCGCACTTTTTTACCTCGAAAGTGTTTTATGCCGGGGTCCACCAAGACACTTCAGTGACGCATTTCCGTCACGGAAATGACGTCGAAAAAACGCAGATGATCAGATAGCAAAGATAAAAATGCCATCACCTGGAGTCGAACACATGACCTATCGGTCCGCGACAGTAGCAGCCGAGCATGCTATCCACTGCGCCACGGTCATATACTCTGGAGGCTCTAAAAAAGCGCCTTTTATATCTCTCGCTTTTCTCTCACAGTGCTCTCGGTCGGTGGTGAAGTAATCAATCATGACTGTGGGAACCGCGATCAGCTCCTTCAACTGCGTCGTTGCTACGCGTCTGTCCAATTCGGCACGTTTCCAAAACGAATTTTGTCAACGCCAGAACACACCGCGAGGTGGCGACCTCAGCCCAAGCGTCGGCCTCGCTCATAGCGTCCATCCATAACAAAAAAAAAAAGCATGACGGATCCCTCTGTCACAGGAATCGGTGTAACACGAAAGTGGAAACTGTCTTCACAAAGTACTGCTTATTGTGTAGCGATTATGAGAGTTTGTAAACGTCTATTAGTGTTTCGCAGCTACAGCATTGTTTGACGGGGATGCACCAACGCTGACGCCCAGTGGCACATCTCCATCAAGACGACTAACACCCATGATCCTGATTTAACCGCTGTGGTAACTGAAGTTGTTAACCTATACGTGGACACAGCATATCGTGAATTCCGTGCAAAGATTGCATCAACGTGCACATAATAAACACTGGTATTTGATATGCACTTCTTCAAAGCGTCGTCAATCAAGGAGAGAGACGGCACGATGTGCGATCTCGAGTAATAGCGTAACCTACGTCTATGCTCATACAAACACTACCACACTGCACTTCAACACGGGAGGCAGAGGTTCGTAGCTTGAGCCGCGAACGTGCACAGGCGTTCCACGTACCACTGCATCTGTCTGGCTCCTCCAAGGCACGACACTCGCCCGTCGACATCATTGCCCTTCTTCAGAGCTTACTGCAGCAGTTTTATTATCAAAGGGGAAACGCCGTTGGTGCATGTGGAAGCTGCACTACTCCGACAACGAGCCGCCAAACCCTAACACGAAGCGAAAGGCAAAGAACATAACTCCGTCTATGGCGTCTCCGCGATGCTAGCGCGGCCATTGTTTTTTGCTGCTGTCGAGACGCTTTAACCATGACCTCCGAGATTGTGAGTCCTCGCGCACTCTCGAGCGCTATGCTTAACTGCGTCGTCGACGAATGATTCTCTATCGGCGCTAGTAAATGTCATGCCGCATTACTTCTCATCACCGCTCACTGACGGCCGCACCGCCCCGACCACCGACAGAGAGTGCTATGCGAGAGAGAATGTGTGAGAGATATAAGGCGTGTTTGTACGGAACCCTTAAACTGTCTCTACAGCTCAGTCAATAAAGAAAAAAATAAGTCTCGACTGCTCAGTCGGTAGAGCGCCGGGTGCTTATCATCGCGGGCAAGGAGTCGGAGGTTCGATTCCCGTCGCGTGAAGTTTTTCGAAGTTTTTTCTTTCTCATTTGGTGGCGTCCATTTTATCAACGTCATATCCGTGACGGAAATACGCACCAAAGCCTTCGTGGACCCCTGCATAAAACAAGTTCGTGTTGAAGTAGCTCTGCGACGCGTGCCTGCCTCTCCTGGCTGTAACATCGCGTTCCACGCTTACGCTCGCCCCGCTCGCCCCGCGTTCCACGCTTACGCTCGCCACGAGCGCCTGCTGAACGAAGGTCATCATTTCACAGTGCGGGAGGGATATCGCGTATCTGTTATTTTTTTCTTCTTTTGCTTCGCACGTATTCATGGTCTTTCTTTCAACTTCACCGTAAAACCCTTGTAGATTTGGGCATGCGAGCAGACAGACCACTACAGATTAAAAAAGTTACACCATCTCCCGCTAAAGGGAACCATGTGTGGAAGCGAAGCAGCGGGGGGCTAACGCTTACACTCGCGGCGGCGTTGACGCTGGCGCTCATCGCGGCGTTGCGCAGGAGAGAAACCTGGGGAGGCGCAACCACGCAGTGATAGAACGGTGTTTCCTGCTGGAACATGCCAATCGCTTCTAATGGGCAATGAGAGACAGGCGACTCCTACTGGACACAGCGACCCGCAGTCCGCTGTTAGTTTACGCGCACGCCGCGAATTTTTATTGTTCAACAACGCACAGGAGAAATCTCCCACCGGCACCACCTTGCAGGTCAAAATCCATTGCCATATATACGGAGTGGCCAGTGAACGGTTGTGCAGCGCGAGCAGTCGGTTTTTTCAACCAAGAAACTCGCTAGCAGACGCGGCCAGCGTCCGCGTCGCGAGGCGAGAGAGGGGGGAGCGTAGGAGAGGAGAGAGAGGGGGGGACGCGCATGCGCAGTGGGAGTGTGGACGCCGGGGGGCAGGGTTGCCCAGAGGAGAGAGGGCGGAGGGTAGGAGAGGAGAGAGAGGGGGGGGACGCGCATGCGCAGTCGGAGTGTGGACGCAGCGGGCAGGGATGCCTAGAGGAGAGAGGAGGGTAGCGTAGGAGGGGAGAGAGGAGGGGAGGCGCATGCGCGGTGAGGGTGTGGTTGCCGCGGGGAGGGATGCTTAGAAGAGAGCGAGGGGAAAAGGAGGTTATTTATTTATTTTTTAAAGGGTTTGCGCATGCGCAGTAAGGGAGGCCACGCCACACACCACCACCACCGGATTAAGTTTCACCATAAGATGCTTCACATCTAAAACGGTGACGCAAGCTTTTCAAAACTCTCCTTCTTGACTATCCCTCTTTTCTTACCCCCTGCCTCTTCACTGATCTTCATTTGTGCCCAGCCTTCGGTATATGAAAAACTGCTAATGAGGAATTTTTAAACAAATACTCCACTACGGCGTCTCTCATAATCATATCGTGGTTTTGGGACGTAAAACCCCACATATTATTATTATTACTTTTGATTACTCATAGTAAATAAATAGGCAGGAAAATATTCGTTGTCAGTGACTGCTTCATTCAGGAAAGAATAGCGGGTTGGGCAACGCGCATTCAGGTTCGCAACAAAACGAGCGTGGACAATCAGCTGGTGGCTTATTGCACGAACGCATACACTAGGACAATGAGCAAAGTGAGGAGAATAACCAAAGGCTCGAAAACGACTGATCTAACATCGCTTCGAAGGAAAAACAATCGCAAAAACACGTGTTCTTTCTCTCTCTTCTGTCGCCGGAACCACAGATGGATGTGTCACCAGAGGTGGCATAGTATAAGGCTAAATCAATGAGAGAGAGAAGGAGAGAGAAGGAATATAGGAAAGGTTAGCAATGGGGAGGGCAATGGCATGGGGAGGGCAATAAGGAAATAAAAGTGAGAGAGAAGGAGAAATGCGGTGGAGTAGCTTCTTCGATGGATCGAGTCTATACCGAGGCGACAGTTCGAGACATCGGGCTTGGTCTCAGGAGCCACAGCAATGACCCACGTGTGAGCTGAGCTTTTACTTTCTACTTGGGCTCATAAGCAGTAATGAGCGCAAAGTTTCTCACACGGCTGAAGGCTTGATGGCTGGACGTTCACTACAGTAACCATAGGGCATATCATGTTACCCTTCCTGATTAGCGCGAATAATTCGATGACTAAATGCGCGACATGATATTCATTGTATTATATTTCCTACTCTGTACTGCGTATCTGTATTACTTAAATGTACTAATCTTCATAACATTGTGTTTCATGTGCTGCGTTTATATCGTGTCACATACACATCTGGTGCCATACCGTGTGTTGTAGTTTGTCCCATTTTCCTTCTGTCTTTGTATTGTCCTGTTTATATATATATATATATATATATATATATATATATATATATATATATATATATATATATATATATATATATATAAGAGACAACGTACAAGGTAGACGGTGTTACCATAGGAATTCCAACCACTTCTATTAATGCCTCGCTTTTCATTACGCCGCTATTAAAAGAGATGAAGTGTTCGCAGCCGTTGCACAGTCTGTAGTTAGTGTACCCCTTCTCCATACATTCCGTGGTTAACGGCAACTGCACTTCCTTGTACTATGTTGCACTATACAACAGATCGCAGCTACCTCAGCTTAAAACACTCGATGGCTTTTTTCGGTTTACCCTGTGCTCACTGAGGGGTGGCAGAAATTAGAAGTGTGCACGGGCTCTGGGTAGCCCGAAAGACCGAGCCCGGCCCGGCCCACGGGCTGGGCTGGGGCAGTTCGACGTCTTCTCATCTCGGGCCTAGCCGGCCTCGGGCTACTTGGTTTTTTAATTGGGCGGTCCGGGCCAGGTGCAAAGCCCGTATCAGGCCTAAAATATTGACGCTATGCCGGAATATTTTTCCAACGTGTAGCGATGAGCACGCAGGATGAGCTTTGCGATTATCTATCCACAGAATCATCCCCCCTGTCCTCGATCTGAGATACTAAACTTCTGGAAGAACAAGCAGTCTAAATATCCCGAGCTTGCTATGCCTGAAGAAAGGATATTGGCTATTCAAGCTACCAGTGCGTGCAGCGAACGGAACTTCAGAGTGGCGGAACATGTGATGCAGGAACGCCGCCCTTCACTGAAGGCCGAATCACTGGACAGGTTGTCGTTTTGACACATTTTGTGATCCGTGTATATAGCGACTGTCACATGTCGTTTCCCTATGTTTCACTTTGATATGTTCAATTAAATGCCTCGTTATCGGATAGCGATATCTTGTCTCCGCAGCAAACCTACATAATGTCGGGCCGCACCGGGCCGGTCCCGGGCTTTCGTTTGAGTACGTCGGGCCGGGCCCGGCGGGCTCACGGCCCTATAGCGTTGGGCTCCAGCGAGCCTTCGATGCATTCAGCGGGCCCGGGCCGGGCTCGGGCTCGGAAATTAGGCCCGTGAACAGCTCTAGCAGAAATCAACGACATGGACTTGATAAGTATTCAGGTAAGAATGACATCCTTCCTCTCTACGTTTCCATAAAATCAGAAGGCTTCTTAGCATTCCGATGCCCGATTCTGATCACGGATCCGATGGCATACAACAATACGCCACACAATGCAATAGCTGTTTCTTTTGGGTGGAAGCTTGTCTAGAAGAAACTGCTTTCTTCGACGTTAAGGGTAGAACTGGTTTTTCTTTGTCTTCGGTGTCTTATCCCTGAGCAAATAATCCATGACAGATGATTGCCTCGGTGTGGCGTGGAGCTCAAATTAGGTGGCACCTTACAGACTAATGTTACGGGATTCACTTAAACGACTTCGGTATTCTGCAGCAAGATATAAAGCAACCGGACACTGGAGTGGATTTCCATAGCATTAGCATAAGGTATCGGTAAGAAGATGCTGTGTCAAATGGGATGCAACTGGTGTGGTTCCGGCAACAGGACAGCGGCGATGGTGGTGGCTGCGTGATTGCAAGCCTGCTAATTGCGCAGGACAAGCGATAACCGCTGTGTCTGCTTATCATTGTCATGAATATCCACGAGGGAAGCATATCCTTCGTACGCGGAACTTTACAGTGCAGTGTAATTACGGCTCGCAAGCGGTGATGTCACGTAGTATTTTTTTTACAGCGGAGCTGTTCGAGGGTTGTGGCTGACGACAGATGAATGTCTGCGTGTCACGCTCGGGTTTCCGTATACACCAATAGATGGCGCAACTGCCTCGGTAGGGGACGAAGCGTTATTCCTAGTTGCGATTGACCGGAGAGGTGCGCCCCACAGGCGGTAACCAATGCGAAGCCGCACTGTGTGCGAGGAGTAGAGGTGCGGGGTAGACGAGGTGACCGGCTATGGGTTTAACACTGGTGGTTTATGCGCACCACGCCGTTTCTGAAGACGGGCGAGGCTTCTCGACCGCCCGAGGATGAAGCCACTCGTCGCGAGTGGCAGTGAGGGTTGGCAGGAGAGCTCTTTGCTGTTTCGGGAGCTTTCACTTCGTGGAACTGGCTTTACTTTTTTTGTACTTCGAGGGCACTCGCAATACGCAGAAAAAAAAAATGTCAATACCTAACAGACAAAAAGTTAGAAACTTTCTAATTAGACATCTTTTTGAGACTCATCTACAACCTGCCGGTTGTAAATTCATGTCCAGCTTGGTAGCTTTAGAATTTAGTTAATTAATCTTGCCTATTTAAGCAATTAATGAAAACACAAAAAAAATAGTGCGACTTACTCCAAGCGGCAGTCGGCAACATGGATTTCGTCCCGTCGTCATAACGTGCGTCGGCATCCTTTTAAACTCTGGCTAGAGTTAGCAGGGTCGCCCTGAACATTCGTACGTTTGTGTGTCTGTATGTGTGTGAACAGTTACATCGCCGGTGGTGGTCGTGAGACTGGGGATGATAGTTATTACGGGCTTTCACAGCTCTACTGAACATACGCCGATCAATATGAGGCGCATATGAACAGCGCAGCTGTTTAAGCACGGCGTAATGTATCTGCTGAATAGGATAATTAACACCATCATGAACCGGCACGTCTCTCTTCGTCTTCTTCTTCTGCTTCGCTCCCTAGAACACGTTTGTCGAATTGTCCGGCGGGAAACGCAATAACTATGACGGACGAGAGATCGAGCACAGAGAGAGAAAGTGAGAGAAGAAAGAAAGAACGAGGTAGAAAGCGATAGAACGAGTGCAGAGAGAGAAATTAAGTGGTAGAATAAAATAGGAATAAAGCAAAGGAAGAAAAGAGCGAAAAAAAGAAACAGAAACACACAAAGAAAAAGGCCAGGAAGAGAACGGAAGGAAAGCAACAGAGAAAGTATCAAAGGCGCGAGGACGAGGACAGAGAGAGAGATAGAGTGAAAGAGAGAGACAGAAATAGAAAGAAAGAACATAAAAAGGAGAGGGAAAGTTAGACACTGCAGAGAAAGAAATAGACAGAGAGAATGAGATACAAAGAAACACACCCAACAAGAGATGGAAAAGCCGGCAGATCCCACGCACTGTGGGAACCGATGTAATGCGAAGCAGCCAGGAAGGAGCAAATCATTCTTTACATAATTTGCATGTCATGTTTTACATGTTAGGACCTGTCATTTATGTTCGTCATACAGTCACGTCACGCAATACCAATTTTGGCGTATATCAAGCTAGTGAACTGGACGCAAGCGCACCATGAACGTGGAATGCAAGTCATGTCGCTCACGACAAGTCATGATTTCCATATTACCACTTGTCATTTATGTTCCTCATACAGGGTCGCACATGACATGTCATGATTTCCATATTACCACTTGTCATTTATGTTCGTCATACAGTCACGTCACTCAATCCCAAATTTGGTGTATATCAAGCTAACGAAACGGCCGCGAGCGCGCATGAGTGTGGCATGCAAGTCATGTCGCACATGACAAGTCATGATTTCCATATTACCACTTGTCATTAATGTTAGTCATACAGTCACGTCACTCAATACCAAATTTGGTGTATCTCAAGCTAACGAAACGGCCGCGAGCGCGCATGAGTGTGGCATGCAAGTCATGTCGCACATGACAAGTCATGATTTCCATATTACCACTTGTCATTAACGTTAGTCATACAGTCACGTCACTCAATACCAAATTTGGTGTATCTCAAGCTAACGAAACGGCCACGAGCGCGCCATGACTGTGGCATGCAAGTCATGTCGCACATGACATGTCATGGTTTCCATATTACCACTTGTCATTTATGTTCGTCATACAGTCACGTCACTCAATACGAAATTTGGTGTAGATCAAGCTAACAAAACGGCCGCGAGCGCGCCAAGAGCGTGGCATGTAAATCATACTTTTCATGACAAGTTAGTCGTGATTTTCATGATATGACCAGCCATTTATGTTCGTCATACAGTCATGATATGCCATATCTAATTTGGTATAAATCCCACTAACGATACGGCCAGGAGAGCACAAAGTCGTAGGCGAATAGATAGATAGATAGATAGATAGATAGATAGATAGATAGATAGATAGATAGATAGATAGATAGATAGATAGATAGATAGATAGATAGATAGATAGATAGATAGATAGATAGATAGATAGATAGATAGATAGATACGCTCAATGTCGCCGAAGTTCGCTAAGAAATGCTTCGCATTTAAAAATAGATACAGCGAGCGTAGCCATGTATGGTATAGTATACACTCCGTTTGGGATCTATAGGGGGCGCCTTGAAAACCGCGCGCAGCTCCACGAGTGGTGCGGCGGGCGGTCAACGTTGAGAGTCTCAGCAGACAGCAGCGCCTCATTGCTTAGACAGCTATGGTGGCCCAAGCGCCCGTAGCCGGCGCGTTAGTGCTTCGAGCTGGATTTAAATATATCGTAGGGGGGACATTCTGCCGCACGAAAGCGGCTACGTTAGTGAGCGCCTTGCTGCGCGTCGTCAGTACTGACGGCTAAATGCGTGTGTCAGGTGTGTGTAATGCAAGATGCTTACTCCACAATTGTCGCGGTAAGCTGTCATTCTTTCACAATTAGAATATTATTGGTGCGTGCCCACTACCCGCGTACTTGCGAAATACTCAGAGTGAGTCGAATTATCGATGGTTCCACGGCCACTCGCTGTGGAAATCACGGTGAGTGGCCGGGCGGCGTGCTCCTTTGTTGCGGCTTCGTGTCACGGCGATTTGCAGCCACCGAGTCTCGCGAATAGCTTTGCTTGAAATTGTCGCGGCATCATCATCGCTCATCATGATCATAGTCTTTACCTCACCGCTCGCGCTGCTCATGCTAAGAGCTAGAGCCGTAGGCGAGATATAGAACGTGCTACGATTTCGGCCAGAGAGGACGCCGAAGCCCCGTTTCGTATTTCGCTTCACCTTGTAAAGTGGCGACGACGGCGGCATGTTAGCTTCGGCCACCGTCACGTATCTCATTCACTACAACCTCTTGCGTAATGCTGCTTTCCGAAACACACTGACATGCACATCCGTCGCTACAGTATTCGCAAAGCTACGTTTTTTCGTACAGACCCTGTAGTTCTGCTACTCTGCGTCTTAGCTTGATCCTACCGAGTGCTCATAGCGCTGCCGGGCGGCTAGTTGTGTTTACGGTAATATCCTACTTAACTCAATTTGCCCCTTAACTGATGGTCCTATCAACCCAGCAAAGCACTAATTGACCTCGCATTGCATTCCCCAAAACTGCGAAGGGTAGATGGCGAGTTACTAAGGTCCACTAAAATGTCTTGAGCTGAATCATAATTCAGCTCAAGATTGATGGAACGTATGCAAGGTATTTTATAAAATGCCTTGCATTCGTTTCTTTTCTCACCAGCTCTATGGCAGCAGGAACATCGCGCAAGGTCATTGCACCTGCACAGCTGGTGTCTCAGACCAATTCAAGCATGCAGCGGCAGAACGCGAGACGGTAGAGGGAGCGGGAACCAAACACTTTTTTCGTCGCACAGCCGTGATCCACTTATGTCGCTGCCCAATAAAGCAGGGACTAGTCGAGAAACTGTGAAACGTCGTTCCCGCAGGACACGACGACGTGTACCTGTTGGTGCAATCGACTACGCAGCGGTTCATTGATTACGATAAACTACGTGCTAGCGGGCGTGGCAGAGCGCTTGGTTCTGCTCGGGCTCTCAACGACTGTCTGCTCTGACGGCCGCGCGGCGGCGCGCCAGTCGCAGTGTACGGAGTGTATAGCAAGGCGGGAAAGGGAAGTTAGGGGGGACGAGGAGGAAAAAGAGAGTGGTGAGAGGGTAAAGTATAGCACAATCTTGTATAACAAGAGGTGGTAAGAAATTGCGGGTGAGTAGGAGGAAGAAGGGAAGGTGAGAGAGTAAAGTTTAGCCCAGTCTTGTATACTACAGTAAAGTAAGAGGAGGGAAAGGGAATTGAGGGTGACGAGGAGGGAAAGGACGAGGCCAAGGACACCAGTTCCACCACTTTCTCAGTTTCCCACCACTCCTGCGTCGCTCCCCGAATTTTCTGTCATGATTTACGTGCAACCATACGGTGGACCCGGTGAAAAATAAGCGTCTGTTTATAAACGGAAAATTTCAAAAACTGCAGGCTTCGAAAACAGTGAAATACAGCGGTTATGTATTCTCCATTCTTATTTCGACATCTAAGCTAGGTTGTCGATCCGATGTAAACGAGCTAATTTTCGGGAGAATATCGAATGGACCAGAAAAAAAATGCTGGTAACCTTGAATGAGATGGAGCTCCACTCGAGCCCGTATATTTTGTTTATCCAGGACCTGTAGAAATGTACAAATGTAGCTACATGAAATTCCAACTTATGTGGTATACAAAATATAAGAAAAGCTAACCAGGGTTCATAAACTGAGTGGCGATATGAACACGCAACTCGAACGATGGGAGCAACATTTTGTACAATAAGCCATTCAGGAACGCAGCCAGTGATGCGCACAATAGAGTAGTTAAGACGCGCAGCCACCGAGGAAAAAGTGGTAATTAATTAATGGTACCACTATCCAATACCCGCGTGAAGAAAACCGTTCTCTACGGTTGCTTTCGCTTCTTTTTCGTATATTTTACCGCGATAACGTTAAAGAGCTCGTTTCGCAGAAACTCCGGTGTCGGCGTCGGCGTCGTTGGTTGTGAGCAAAAAATCATCATCTTGGCCGTGACCGAAAAATGGAGAAAGATGCAAATAAAATAAATAATAAAAATTTCCCGGTCCGAGTGCGGATCGAACCCAGGTCGTCTGCGTGGCAAGCAGGTGTTCTACCACACAGCCACACCTCCACTTGGAAATGCAGTGAAAATAACTTCCTCTGCTTGGAAATGCAATGAAAACAACGTTCCTGCTTCCCAAACACACGCATCATGCATATAGGCGTCTCAATATAACATGTAATATCGCAATAATATTGCGCGGTACAAGCGTACATTACCTTCGGGTGTCAGAACATGTGACTATATTAACGACTTCGAAGGTTTAAAGCCAGCCACCCATTACAAAAGGCACACACATTACTGCGCGTATTCCCTTAACACCACGTAGTGGGTGCATTGCAAGTATGCACTAAGTGGTTGAAGTACGCACTAGGGACAGGATATCGCTGTCGCGTTCAACTCTTAAAGACGAAGCTTAAGGGTACCCCAATTTTTATCCTTTCCTTTCAATGTTTCCTGAACACGTATCCTTTTTTCTGTGTTTTGTGCCTATTTTTATTGCGATAGCACTCTCGGCTGATTTTTGCCGTCGCCGTCACCGTCATGCCCCGGATATGTATATGTATGTATACGTATATATAAAAAGGCACAAAGAAAAATAAACCAGGCGAAAAAAATTCCAAGGCAACCGACCGGGGATTTGAGCCAGCGACCCCACGCTCGGCAGCGCGCTGCCTTAGACCACACAGCCAAGCGCCATTCCTGCTCCGACATAATAACGGCAAGCTATTTAAAGAGGTCATTTACCGCTGGCGGTATGCAGATCTCGGAAGAGCTTGAGGGTATTTTCTATCACGCTACGCTCCTACATTTTCATTCACTTTGAAAACTTCCATTGAAAGGCGCACAAAAAGGGCCCGTTTCTGCACCCACTCGTGATGCGGAACGAAAAAAAAAAAAGAGCACCGCGCAGACCTTGCGTCAGACGCCACCGCGTGGCAGGAGACGCCGAGAGGTCACTCCACGCACCGCACTTTGAAAGAAAAAGAAATATCTAGGAGCATCGGGTTTCGCGTTGTCGACACTTGCAGCGCGTTGCTCAAACGCAATAAGACCTAACAACTGTGATACTTACTTCACGCTTGTCCTGTGTATACGCGCGCGTTCTTGTCGAGCGTCCTTCTTTGTGCTCCAGCCGGAAGCTGCAAGTATCGCAAGTATCGAGCTGCTTGTCGTTCTTCGTGTGACATTCCGATTTCTTGCTATCGCATTCATTGCTTCGCCCTTGCGGCGAAACTGTGAGTTTTTTTGCAGTCACAAACTTGAGGACAAGATCAAGACACGTTGGGCAGGAAGGTGTAGACAGTAATTAAGTACTACATTATTTTACTATTTGCGTGTGGAAAATGAGTTGGAGAAGCTTTCAACCTTGCTCAATTTTATAGAAGCACTACTCAAATAGGCCAAGATGCGCAGGCCAGGTGTCATATTTGCCGCTTCTGCATTAGCATATAAAGTGGTTGTCATTGTTTGAAACGCGCGACGTGCTACATGCGCTGCTCTAATTAGATTTTAACGTCGTGCAGCACGCCGCCACTCTCTCCGTGCGTTGGACTGGATCCACGAAAAGACGGTGCGATAGAATCCCTGCAAAGTTTCTTTTATTTTCGAAAACATCGACAGATAATTCGTGCTTTATAAGTGTGAGAAACAACAATGAAAATGACAAAGCGCGAACGCTTAGCGTTTTAGCAAGCTTTTCGCTTCGCTAAATCTTCCTTCCTCAGGACGGTCATTGTTTGAGCTTTCATTATTGTTATGCTAATGACACCACCAACTTTCGTTCCTTTGTTCGGGATTGCGCGTTACGAACACTAAGATGCCTCGCCAGTTCTCTTCCACAAAAAGTCAAGCGGCTCCTTCAGAACACCAAGAAAGGGAGCAAATTATCATTGGTTTTAAACTGACGGCTCCTCGGTGTAAATTAACAGCGTGTGTTTGCGCACGTGGCCACGTAGTTTTTTTTTTTTTTATGGAACACACTGAGTTTCAAGCACACACATCTGCGTCACCTTGTCTTCTCTATTCGCCTTCGTCTGTACTATCCTGAATTGAAACGAATGTGTATTACTAAGTATAGATTGCCGTTGCATTTAAAAGAATTGTATACCTTCAGTAATTTGACAGACGGATGTGCATCTTCCAAGACTGCGGTAGCGAGGAAACTATATCGAAGGTGTTCGTTGCCGTTGTCCTCGCTATAACGCATGTGCAGGAAGCCATTCAGTGAGGCACGACGACTGCGTTGTCTTTATGAACCTTAAAAACGTAGGCCAGCGCTTTAGCGCTTGTGTGTGCGTGATAAAGCTCCCTGGGTTACTTCCATCTCGACAACTGGCCGCTTTGTAAGTAGACGAACCTGAAATTAACTGTTTTTTTTATTGTGATTTAATTATGTCTGCTTACACGCTGCTAATGTTTGTTGGTTAAAGTGAACTGCTAAAGAGACATTGATATTCGTAGGTACTTTTAGCCTTCTCTTTCCTCTTTCTTTTCTGATAGTTATTGTTTTTTTCTTTTTTTGCTGTTCTTTCCCCCTTCTTGTCCCTTTACGATTTTCAGGTTAATCTGTCTGCCTTCTTCATCTGTTCTCTTTCTTTCTCTAGCGATGCGTTGTTAAAAGCAAATAGAAAAACTGAGAGAATAAAACCAGCTTAAGCAAGAAGTATGAAACGAGTAATTCGTTCTCCGGGTCACTTCTCCCACACAACAACTGCAAACCAAAATGCACTAAAAACAATGGTGACACTTTCAAGGTATTCCAGAATACAGGTTCTGAGAAAATGTTATTTGATTGCGTTGGCGGAGTATCGCAGTATTCAACCTCCCCACAAATTAAGTGTTTCAGAAATGACTATAGCTCTCTCTTTTATTTAATGCCCGAAAGACAGAGGAATTTTTAATCCAAGCACATATATGCACTCGTCGCTAGATCAAAAGGCGTTTACGCAATTATATCGCATAAAAAAATAAAATTAAAATAACAGAGAGCAGAGCTAGTTTGTAGGTATTCACATTAAAAATACTTCTTGTTTGTCGGTGCCATAGCTATAGAGCAAGTACATATAGCCAAGGCATTGGCAAACAAGGACTGCACGGAAATCTTATGCCACTCCAGGCAGAAAGTGGCCTGCTTTCAGCAAATGAAGGGTCGATCCACAGGCGGTCAAAGTGGTCAGCACCATAAATAAGCGTGTAGATCAAGTACATATACTGCTTTGCCGGACACGTGGGTAGAATTGAAGGCCTACAAGTTCATCCAAATAAACCGGCCAACAGCATCACCTACGATATAACTGACCGGTACGCTTATACAAATGGCCCTGACTCTGCTGAATTGACCCCGCTAAGCAAAGATAAATTGGTCACACGCGATGATATCACAAAGCACTTCTATCTATGCAGAAGAGTTCATCCGAACCACCACGCCAACTTAACGAGAGCTCAAGCCATAACGCTAACACAACTACAAACAAAACTGTACTATTCACCGGTTCAAACTAGGGAATGGTACGGCAAAGAAGAAATAGAAATTACATGCAAAGTTTACAAAGAAAAAAAAACTGGGGATGGACGAAGCATGTAAGGGAGGGTGTTTAGCTCCACTAACGTGAAACATGGGGAGGGCCGCAGCATGCAGTGTTTTGAGAGATATTTTTTTGATGATGCACTAGTAGTGCCAAGCCTGAAACCCGCCATGTAGGGAAGGATGTTTCCGCTCCACTAGCGTGGTCGGCTATTTGTTGGGCTAACTCTTGCCTTCTTCATTTTTAGTGGACAGGTGGCTAGTAGTGGGATTTACTCAATTTTTCGGAACGCTTACCCGCTTACGATGTACCGTGACTACATGACGCACCATGACGACAGGCGACGCGACAAGCCGAGCGCCTAAGGTGATTCTCCCCTAATTTTAAACAAATATGAAAGAGGCGATAGTCGCATACTCACCCTAACACCTAAAGAACATAAAAAATATTTTGTAAGATGCAGTGTATAGGTTTCTTGTTTTGTTTTTGTGTGTATGTTGTACCTGTGGGGTGCTTCATTTTTGTTGCAACTTGCATAACTCTATCTTTTTCATTTATTTCTTTTATGTAACCTTACACCAATATATGCAGTGTATTCAATTTTGCTGGTTCACTGCGTTTAGTTTCTCTGCCATGTATCTCGCATGAATGTATTCTGTTGGGCCTCAGGCGCACTCAAGCTACAGTTTTGTAGCTATTGGTCTGTGGTCCCTTCCCCCTTTTGTATGAGAAAAATAAAGGGAACTTTATTCATAAACTTTATTTGTTAATATGTGTACTTAAGAGCCCATTCTCTGCGACTGTGGCTCATTGGGGCCCTGTATTAGGTGGGAGCGCTTTGAAAAAATCATCTAAGCACCAACCTATCGCAATAACGTGCTGTCTATCCAGTACGCCCACAATAGGGCCGGGATACTTGACCTCCCGGTCCCGTCGTGGGAGTAGCCAGTAAGGTGAGTTCGCGTCATGTACAGGACAAACAATAAATCTTTGAAGAAGAAGTTCGTAACGGTAGCTATTTAACGCGTAAATTGAGCAGGTATTGTGAAATGGACACGAAATACCAAAATAAAGGGCACTGAACTACTAAAAAGTTATTGATGCTGGTGAACAATAACTTGTCCCAAGCGCGGATACAACGTGATGCCTTTCACCGCTTGTGGTTAGAAATTCGGAAAACGGAAAAACCGAATGAATGAAGAATAATGTAGGAAAAACAGATACAAAGAGGGACAGTGAGAGATTAAAAAAAATGACAAACACAAGGCATAAAAACAGGAGCAGTGAAAGGTGAAAGATGCGGAGCGATAGAGAGGTTCCGGCGAAGAGATACAAGGTAGTGACGTCAACTGTTCTATTTTTATATTTTCCAGTCTTCTATTTCTATTGTGAATGATATCGGCTTCAACGGAGCGGACTCATCTTTCAAGGAGCGAAGAAGAAGCAAAATGTGCTTATATCGGCAGCGCGGGAGATGGATAATCCAGGCCTACCGGCCAACCGGTGAACGGGACGTCTTTTGAGGAGGAGGACATATATATAAAGCAACTGCGAACACGATCTTCTTTTGTGTAAGCAAACGCCATCAAATATCGACAAGAATCCTGAAGGGGAGCGTCTGTGCCTCCGACAGAGCCGTTCAAGCGAATCCGAATGCAAACGAAGCGAGGGACCACCTCTCATTTGTAGCAAATAGAGAGGTCATAGCCTCTATATGCACCGTTGCATATATTTTTTTTGTGTTTTCTTGCCGCGGTTCATGAACCTTCGAGTTGGCGAGACCACGACGTCTTTGCCAAACAGACTAGCTTATGGTTCACGTTATTCCACATAGTGCAAAACACGTCTGAACTAAAACAACCCGCCTATAGCATGCTGGACAGTTGATCTGCTTGCTTTTGCTTGTGTTTTTATTTTTTTACCCGGAAGTAATGAAACCCAGTACGAAATTGTTCCTCTATGGTGCAATGATTTGCTTCAGTGATTGAACCTACGGGCCAAACTGGCCTTAGTCCTTCAGCTTATTGTTTGACTCCCGACGCTATCACTTATCTTAGCCTTATTCAAAATGAGTATAAGACAATAAGCGCTCCTCATGTGCTTTATAGAACAAGAAAAATTATTTATATTCGTTAGAAGCTTGTATGAGAGTTAGAGACGTGAGTTGGTCTAGTTGGTGCGTATTAACTGCGGACATAACTAATAAGCGCAAGAAAACAACGTCGTCTACCTTGTCCGTTGTTTTCTTGCGCTAATTAGTAATGTCTGCAGTATGAGAGTTGGCGACCCTGTCACGTTGGTGTTGGTGTACTAATGCAACCTGAGCTCTCCTGGCAGAAAACCACCTCCGATATCCGTTTCCGCACAGTGAGGTGCCAATTCCGATCGCTAAGAAACGTTAAAAAAAAGGGCTGTAGGAGATTGAAATAATGAGATAATCCGCCAAGCTTGTGTTTTCAACCAGTTCGATAATGAGCACAGCCTCTTTCAAGACTATGTTACTCACAGTAGTATTACGCGCATCGGGAGATTTTACTTCATACATCAGACTCGCGAGTAAACTGCGTGTGTTGGTCGGCCGTTGTGTCTTAACTACGCTCCAAACGTGGTGATCGACAAACGTGACTTTGTGCACCTATATAGCAAGGATTACATTAAGCTTTGAGTGCATGCATTCTGAGCCGTTACGGTCGGTGCACAAAATCACATTCATCGGTTACCACGTTTAGAGAGTACGCTTGAAAACATCGCTGGCGCCAGGACGCAGCTTCGCAGTGACGGAACAAGGAGTACCCATGAGTGCCCGCTTTTCAATGTAAGCATGAGTTATACGTACTAATATGCATATATACATTTGTTATATGTTGGAAGTAACTTGTAATGTAACCAAAATGAATTCAAGGCCGCAAATTTTGGACAGAATCATTAACAGTTTGTAGCATCGAAGTCGCTGCAAATAAATCTGTGCTGCATGTGAACCCAAGAACTTGCGTAGTGTAAAACCGATTCTGCTCTCCAATGGGCGTGAGAAGATAAAATGGCATTTACTTCGGAATGGACAGCTTGCAAAATAGTTACTGCGCATGCGCGAGCAAGTTTATTTTCCACCAGATAGCCTCGACCACAGACTAGCCGGCTAAATATTTCTTCCATTCATTAACCCCTGCCTTTCTTTTATTTGGTTTCTCCCGTTCTTTTGTTGCACAGGGGGGAACATAAATGAGGCGTGACATTCCTGCAGTGTGCTTTGAAATGCCTTTGTGGTGCTCCCACACCTTCGCTTGAATGTGTAGGGGTGAACGTGCTTGGAGCTAGAAAAGCAGTATGGGAACGAGAGGTTCTGGTTGGAAAACATTCCTGCGGGAAAGCCAACTTACAGGTGTTTTAAGGGGGCGCTCACTATTTTGCAAAGTGTCCATTCGCAAACAACTATACGCGCTCAAGAAGAACGTTTCAACCTTTTTAGTTGTTGTTCGGAGAAGTGCAAACAAACGAAAACGTGCCCTTGATCCCAGAGCCAGTGCTGTTCCGCTGCCTTGACTAGGGCCTTTAAAAGTGTAATTTTTTGCAGGCACGAGTGAAACGAACTACTGAACCAAGGCGAGACGGCCATCCATGTCAAGGCCTGTATATGCGCTCCAATTCCCGTAGCGTACATGTAAGTGAGACAATATAAACTGACCTTCCGCTGTTGGGCGCCAACAACAAAGCGGAGAGACGACACAGAGGGGCTGGGTATTGTGCGCTATCCTTGACAAATTTGTTCTCGTCTTTCTTTTTTGTTTACTGTTTAGTATATAAGCGTGAAGCTGATTCCAGTGCGGCATTCTCACAAACTCCCCGGAAGTTCCGTCTGCTTGGCTTTGCCCTGCCGTTTCTGTTTGATAGCGCTCAACGCGGATTCAATTCAATTTCCAAAGTGGTGCTGGACAACGTCTTCGCGTGGTCTGAGGGGGCCGGCCGCCCTTTCGGGCATGCTGAGCTGCTTGTACACGCAAGAGAAGAGGAAGAATGCAAAAGACGAAAGAGGACACCCCCCCTCCCCCCCCTCTTCGCGGCCCGAGGAGCAAACCATTTTATTCACTGCCTGCGAAAGGAGCAGCAGCAGCAGCATTCAGGCAGCCAGTCCGTTCCTTTGAAGCTGTGTATGCGAGTGAAACAAAACGCGTAATGCCCAACGGCAGTGCTTCGCACAAAGCCTCGCTGCGCCCCCCCCCCCCCCCTCTGGCATTCACGACAACTATAGAATATGCTACTTGCTCTAGCCATGAGCTAGAGCAAGTAGCATTGCTTCAAATGGGCGTAAGAAATAAACAAACAAAGATAGGGATGCAAGCAAGGCGCAGTGTAGTTGTGATTATTTGCGATCCGGAAACCCGATCTGGAGCTTGAAGAAAAAGCAAAGCACAAAACACGCATGCTCGTTCTAAGAATGACCTTCAGCCCGTGTCGCGGCCGTCTTTTGTCGTCGAGTTTATCGCTTTACGCGCGGCGAGAAATTCCCCGAGTATTAACGCCGTAATAAATTTATTTCCTCCTATGGGCGCAAACAAAGAAGGGTGATATAAGAAGAGCTATTGATTAACCGCATGAACCCATCTACAGTTCTCACGCGTTAAGAGTAGATTTGAGCGGTTATGTTGTTGCGGCCGCTATTTAGTCGCGCATTACTTGAAGATGCAGGTCACAAGTACCAAGCCCAAGGCAGGCAAAACAGAAATAAGGGAGAGAGCGAGAGGCGAACAAAAAAAGTCACACTTCCACCGCTAGGGTGAAGCAATGAAAGCGATAGCAACAAATCGTAATGTTGCACGAAGTGAGGCTGGCAGCTAACTCTTCTGGATCCGATCTCACGCAACTCTACAAAACGCTGGTGTAAGAGTATAAGGCCTCTCAAAGCACATTGTTGCACCGTCTCTTCGCGTTGAGAGCGCAGTACGTAGAAGGATTGAAACGAGCCCCCGCTGACGGCTGCCGAGATAGCCAGAAACGCGCGCGCTAGCGACGACCGCGCTCGTAAAATCAAAGGTCGCAGTTTCCGCTCCAGGTACCCCACCCCCCCCCCCCTTGTGTGTTTTCATGCTCGTTAAATCTGCTTGAACATTCTACCGCCGGTCTAACAGGCATGGGGATCTTATCGCATGCGCCTCGGAGCGAGGGAGTTGGCCAGGCTCGTTTGATACCCGCTTCAGCCGCGTTCGTCATCCCCGCTCGAGCGGTGTTACAGGCGAGTAGAACGTACGATGCGATTCGGCATCGTATCAATTTGTACTTTATACGGGGCATGACGGCGACGGTGACGGCAAAAACCCGTCGAGACTGTCCATATAATTGCTATCGCAATAATAACAAATCTATTCTGCCGCTCTCACTTTTCTGTAATGTGATTCTATGACTTGAGCTTATACTTAAGGGATATACACTGATTGGATGTAAGTGTGCGACCCTTCATGACTAACTCTTTCCGAGAGGGTGTGCTGGTGGACGTGAGCGGGCCCATTGAGTTCTGCTGAGTTTTATTGTGTGAACAAGGCTAGAGGCTAATGTGTGAGCAAAGCTAGAAACACAGGACGCAGCTCAATGGTTTAACGCATGGTCTACTCTATCCTATTCAGATGTGGTGCATTGGCGTGCTAGCACGTGGAGCTTCCTAACAACGTATAGGTATGCCCAAGGTAGCGCCGTTGACGACTTACGTTATTCTGTAAGCGCTAAAAGCGCAGCTTGAACAGCACGCTCATTGCTAACAACGCCACAGAATGGGGCCGCTGAAGTATGACTATACGCGAGCTTTCACAGACAAGATGCGCATACGCGTGCGCATTGATCCCGACGAGGGGGTGTGACTAGAGATATGATAGGTCATCTCATGGTCACCCCTAGTTCGCGTGCAAAACTGAGCCTGCAAGGAATATGACATCTTTCTCTGAGAGCATAACAGAAGGCATGATGACACAGAATTGATCCAGCTTTCTTTATCTCTAGGGCTTCAATAACTTCCCTTGTTAATCTGTCAGTTCATTTGGGCGTGATGCTGGTGTTTTCGAATTGAGGTGCAATTGAGTCTCTGCAATGAATACCTAGATGCCCTAATACAACTTTCTTGTGTATTAGTTATGCGCTTTTAATCTATCATTAAGCCATATTCCTCTTTGTCCTATTCACGACCCACCGGAAGTCAAAGGAATGGCGTAAAACATATTAAGGTGAAAGCCTTTAATGTCTCATGCTCACGTCCGTCCGGTGTCCGTCCGTCAGGTGTCCGTCCGGCGTCCGTCCGTCCGTCCGTCCGGTGGTGCGCGTCCCCTGTCCCTCCCTATCCTCTCCTACGCTTCCCCCCTCTCTCTCCCCTCTACGCATCCCTCTCCGCGGCGTCCACACCCTCACTGCGCGTCCCCTCCCCCATCTCTCTCCTCTAGGCATCCCTCGTAGCGGCAACCACACCCCCCACTGCGCATGCGCGTCCCCTCCCCCATCTCTCTCCTCTAGGCATCCCTCCCGCGGCATTTACACCCCCCAATGCGCACGCGCGTCCCCTGCCCCCCTCTCTCCTTTCCTACGCTCCCCCCTCTCTCGCCTCGCAACGCCGACGCAGGCAGCGTCTGCTAGCGAGTTTCTTGATTGAAAAAATTGGCCGCGTATCTGCATGCTTCGCTGCAAATGTCGTCGAAAGACGATTGTCTTGTGCCGGCCGTACTCCTATGTTTTGCCTTGCCTCAGACAGCGCCTACTCTACGTTGAATTGGCCGCATCTGGCTGGCATTGATAAAATAGAGGCGGCGCTGCGCGAGATATGAACGCCATCGAAAAACATGAGCTTGTGCTGAACCAAGGGCCACTGCCAGCGGCTGGACTTTATCGTCGGCAAAGCGCTTTTTAGTGCAAAGCGTCGCAGTTCATGCACAGCTTCGCATTTTCAGCACAGCCCTAAAAGACAATACGGTCTTGAGAATTACGTATCTGTGTATTTTCTAATAAAAGAACACACGACCTGATACTTACATATTAATGTTGCGCCTCAGGTATGCGTAGTATTTGCTTTTGATCGAATATGTTCACAAGTATGAACGAAAACACCAGTTCAACATGGCTGGGCGTTCAGCAATTAGTTAAACTTTGGCCCTGTAGCTAGCTGAATCGGGTGACAGACAGACAGACAGACAGACAGACAGACAGACAGACAGACAGACCAAAATTTTTGCGTTTAAGTATCCCAAGAAAAAATATATCGTCTTTAAAAACCGGCTGCTCACGCTGCACAACCGTTCACTGGCCACCCCGTATATATAGGCACTGGATCTTGACCTGCAAGGTAGTGCCGGTGGGAGATTTCTCCTGTGCGTTGTCGAACGATAAAAATTCGCAGCGTGCGCGTTAACTAAAAGCGGACTGCGGGTCTCTGTGTCCAGTCCGAGTCTTCAGTCTCTCATTGACCATTAGCAGCGATTGGCATGTTCCAGTAGTAAACACCGGTCCATAACTGCGTGATTGCGCCTCCCTAGATTTCTCTCCTGCGCAACGCCGCGATGCGCGCCAGCGTCAACGCCGCCGCCAGTGTAAGCGTTAGCGCCCGCTGCTCCGCATCTACACATGGTTCCCTTTAGCGGGAGATGGTGTAACTTTAAGGCGAAAGCCTTTAATGTCTCATGCTCACGTCCGTCCGGTGTCCGTCTGGCGTCCGTCCGTCCCTCCGTCCGTTTGTCCGTCCGTTCAGCTGTCCCTTTGTCCGTCTGTCCGTCCGTTCATCTGTCCGTTTGTCCATCTTTCCGTCCGTTTGTCCGTCCGTTCATCTGTCCGTTTGTCCGTCTGTCCGTCCGTTTGTCCGTCCGTCCGTCCGTCCGTTCGTCTGTCCGTCCGTCTGTCCCTCCGTCGTACGTCTGTCCTTCCGTCTGTCCGTCCGTCTGTCTGTCCGTCCGCCGTCCGTCCGTGGGTCTGTCCGTCCGTCTGTCCCTCCGAGCTCTGGCACGGAATAAGGTGGCCGCCGGGGTGCGCAAACGGAGGACGGTCGCGTCGGACTCTACAGCGCTCGCGCTTTGCTTGCGTAGCGTCGCTGTGCCCAGCCCTTGCAATCATTCTGACCGATGCCGTCTCAATGGACACATGCGTCCACGTAATACACTTTCGAATTTACAAAGGGTCCGTCAATTTAAGCGCTGGAACGCGGATGGCGTTTGCGCGATGCGCAATGCGCGAGAAAATGCTAACGCATGCGAACGGAGGAAGATTAGTCTCGCGTCTCGTTGCGATTCGCGGTAAAAAAATTAAAAAAGAAAACACGCACACATTCGGTTTGTGTGTTATCTCAGTGAGAGCGTAAAAGAAAAAAGACATGGCATAGTCAGTGGAATGGCCACACGCTTTCGCCGAACACACTTTGGAATGTACAAAGTGTCCTTCAATTTTTTTAAGCGCACAGTACAAACATGTCGGCTTCTTATTTCCTTCTTTAACCTCACGAAAATTTATCCAAGCTTGAAATACTTCTCGGGTACGCTTTTGCAATGAAAGCCTGGGCTCCAACATTTTACGAACGACGGAAGGGCTGTTCTGTCCAGCGTAGTGGAACATTCCTCGCGTATTATGTCTCGACCGAATAAAGACCTTTGTTAAGTAGGCCTACTACGATGTGTAATCTGGCATATGCAATCGACGGAATTGTCATGTCGGTGAAATTCAGCGTCGTTCACACTGTTCGCCCACTGCGCCGCTGGAACGCGATTTATTACCGCTAGCGCCATCTGAAGTGTAAGCGCTAACAAGTTTTCGCAGTATATCTTGGATGTTACTGCGGCAGAAAAACAGCGCAGGTATCTCCACTCGCGTGAAAACTGCTCGTTATTTTTTTATTTTTCTATTTCTTTGTGTATATTACTCGGCGTGCTGGAAACAAGATTATTGGTCCGCGGTGAGTGAATTCGGTAATAACGGCAAAGAAAATTGGTCTGGAAGGTATTGGACAACAATGAACTATGCTGGCGGATGTTGCCATCATCATACTGCTTTCTACACCGCTCTCTGCACTGGATTTCTCATTTCGGATGCTTCATTAGAGCTGGCAAGTAGTTAGTACAAGGCGATCAAAGACAGTTTATAAAGGCAATGGGACGAGCTCAGGGACAAATATGATAATTCAAGAAAATAGCCTTGAAAATGAAAATTGCCGCGACGTTTCTACTTAATTACGCGCTTACGCTAGAGGACATGCGCCTCGAACGGTAACGGCACCTGACATTTCTGTCACTAGAGCAGCGCTAGGGACACAAATTTTAATGTTATTTAACAAAGAGATATATCTTTACAATGACAGGGCTTGTTGACACTTTTGTTTGGCCTTCGTTTGTTCTACATAGCAAAGGTGCTTATTTGGTGCTGGATGTCTTCTCCAGCTCTTCACGTTTCTGACTAACAATCTGCCTCCCTTGTTTCCATAAACTTAGACCACCTGTTTCGCATGCTCTCCCTGTCAGCTCCTTGGTCCCATGTCAGTCGTGGCTCCTATGCGGTTCGCGTTTGCGTGTTAGGGCTTGTCAGTGTGTCGACGTCGTCCAAATAGAGGCTTTCTCTAACGTAAGAGTGGTGAAAATGCCAGACTACGCACGATGCCGTTCTTTCCATGGTGTCTCGGTTAAAATACCAGCTCTCCCACACGAATTCCGTCCTGTCAACCGCGCGAGGAACATTCTTTCTCGCCATGGTTCTGTGGAATCAGGCCCGGTAGACGAGACTCGAGGGAGCCTCGCATTTGTGAGACACGGTTAGAGAGGTGGGCACCTGCAGAAACACCCGCCACTTCAGCATCATTTTCAGCCCACTCGTTCTTTCTTTTTTTCCACCAACCCTTCCTTGTTACCATGAAGGGGAAGTTCTAATAGGTACGGCTGTCTATTGCAGGCGCTCTTTCGTGGCGAATTCGATGGCGGGTCTGTCAAAGCTTGGAAAGAAAGCGAGATCTCGTAAGATAACTTTCTTTGCCAGAGTTTTCACTTCAACAAGTCTCCTTTTGCCATGTTCAGTCAGGGCGCTGAAGTTATCGACTTTTCTCTCTTCCTTCTTCTTTTATTCTTGTAGTTGCTGAAGAGCTCTTGCGCACCCAGTTCACAATGCTCCTGTTGATGCTTCGTGTGTGAGAAAAAATTGACTTTTATATTCCTTATTTATCTTACGAGTGCAAAAGACTCTCCTTCGTGCCTCGACTTCGCTGTTGGGTGGTGTGAAAAATATCATAGGTTGGCGAAAAAAGGAGAAGAAGGAATGGAAACCTATCCTAACAGTCGACAAGTGCGTGCGACAAATGTGATAGCGGCGTGTCACTAAATCAGTGAAGTGAATCGCAGAAACCTTCTTAGAGAAGAATGGGAAGCTGAGTGCGAGGCACCTTTCAGAAACTTCGCTCAGGCAAAGAACGAGTTGACGCCAATAAACGAACAGCGCCGCTATTGCGAGAATTGTGCGCATACGACGGAAAGCCGTACTTTCATGTGTTAAAGGAATGTCGCTTTTTTTTTCTCGCTCTCCACCATGGTCGTACACTGACGTATGGAATTATCACGTCCAGTGCTTCGTGTCCACACTTTCCAGTTCGTGCGGTGGTCGCCGCGCTGACGAGAGCACGTTCCTTTTATTACATTTTATTTTATCCTCTGGGGCATCAACAAGCTACGTCTGCAACTTCAGCGCTGTCGCAGCACTAAAGTTATCCAAGGAGCTTATTTAGACATTCCTGGCTCGCAGCATGCCTAAAGCACGTTCGCACGCCCGAACAATTTTCTTACGCTCGGAAAGATGTGAGACACGCTTTCCGAGCTCTCCACTATGCTGTACAGGGTTCGTAATGACGATGAAACTGCCGTCTTATTAGCGGGACACACGAACGAGCGTCAATTTGCACTCAGTATTGCTCAAGCAATGCAATTTAATGCCGAGGATATGTACAGCTTATAAACATGCTTTCCCTACGACAGTGTAACAAGCCAAATACGGTAGCGAGTTCAAATTTCAGCCTGCGCGTATAAACATCAACAAAAAAAGTGATGCTGGTCAAATATAACCTGGAGTATACATCACGGAACCTTTTGTAGCCTGCGCGTTGCTTTCTAAGTTTATACCCAAGTTTTACGCGTTCAATAGCCATGAGAATGCTTTTTAATTTGTTTAGGCCAGTCCCTGATGACACATCACGCGCTGCCCTCAAACGTCTACTAGTTCGAACAACTACGCTTTTTTTCGCGTATCTGACTTCCTACGTTCCTTGTGGACATACTCATGTTTCTATAGGCTCGGTTTTCTGTTGCTTTGTTTTTCATATCTCTTTAAAATGTTGTAGTGCAGTTAGCAAACCAGGTACAGCAATTCCGTTAGCCTTCCTGCATTTTTCTTGGGATATTTTTTTTCTCCCCGCTCCGTTACTCTTCCTTTATCTGTCCAGAATTTATCACGTAACAACCAGCAAGCTAGTCGTACATCACAATGTTCACGCTGCTGGGAGCACATCGGGACAAAAAAAAAATTAAAATACGCAGCAGCTGAAATCGGGAAAATCGCATACCCCATCACCATTTCTGGCATGAAACCACCACGGTAGTCTAGTGGTTATGTTGCTCGACTGCTCATCCGAAGATTGCGGGATGGAATCCCGGTCGCTGCTGCCGCATTTCTATGCAAACGAAATACTAGGGGTTTTAGTACTTAGATCTAGGAGCACCTTAAAGAACACCACATCACCGAAATTCCCGAAGCCCTCCACTACGGAATCCCTCATAACCATAATGTGGTTTTGGAACGTAAACACTCAAACAATTAATTAGTTCTGCCGTGACGAGTACGAGCAATGTGCGCCTTTTGGAGCACACGTTTATACATATTAGCAGTCGGATCGCTTTAGCTTCCGGCTTTAGCATAAAAGTAAAATTCAAGAACACAACAACAAGGATGCCTAGGGAGACAGACTAATGTGTTCTCTGTATCCCAAAGCTGACATAGTAACTATATAGCATCATCGTACCTTTAACAAGGACATCCCTCTGGTCCGTTTACACTTGGTCAATCGGGGTGCAGTTTGTAGCTGCAGCAGATATCAGCTGCCGTTTGTAGTCTATTACGACTGTGTCAATTTTAACACCTCATGGCTAGTGCTGCGACGAAGAAACAATTCATTATTTTCTGTGCTAATGCCTACAGCATAGTGTAGAGAGACAATTATCGCGCTTGAATTTGTCCTCAACCATTTACATAACCAGTGTCTCTCGAGAATATATACCACCGACGGAAAAATTGAAGGACACTTTGTACATTCCAAAGTGTGTACGGCGAAAGCGTGTGGCCATTCGACTGACTATACCATGTCTTTTATCTTTTACTCGCTCAGAGGATAACACAACAACCGAATGTCTGCGTGTTTTCTTGTTTAATTATTTACCGCGAATCGCGCTGAGACGCGAGACTAATCTTCCTCCGTTCGCATGTGTTAGTATTGTCTCGCGCTTTGCGCATCGTGCAACCGCCATCCGCGTTCCAGCTCTTAAATTGACGGACCCTTTGTAATTTGGAAAGTGTATTCAGTGAACGCCTGGGTCCATTTGAGATGGCGTTCGGTCAGAATGATTGCAAACTCTGGGCACAGCGACGCTACGCAAGCAAAGCGCGAGCGCTGTAGAGTCCGACGCGACCGGCGTCCGTCTGCGCATCCCGGCGGCCACCTGGCTCCGTGCCAGAGCTCGTATGGACGGACGGACGGACGGACGGACGGACAGACGGATGGACAGACAGACGGATGGATGGACGGACCGACGAATAGACAGACAGACAGACGGACGGACGGACGTGAGCATGAGACATTAAAGGCTTTCGCCTTAATGATTACACCATCTCCCGCTAAAGGGAACCATGTGTAGATGCGAAGCAGCGGGCGCTAACGCTTACACTGGCGGTGGCGTTGACGCTGGCGCTCATCGCAGCCTTGCACAGGAGAGAAACCTGGGGGGGCGCAAAGCACGCAGTGATGGAGCGGTGTTTCCTACTGGAACATGCCAATCGCCGCTAATGGGCAGTGAGAGACAGAAGACTCGGGCTGGACACAGAGACCCGCAGTCCGCTTTTAGTTAACGCGCACGCTGCGAATTTTTAACGTTCGACAACGCACAGTTGAAATCTCCCACCGGCACTACCTTGCAGGTTCAAGATCTATTGCCATATTTACGGGGTGGCGAGTGAACGGTTGTGCAACGCGAGCAGTCGGTTTTTTCAACCAAGAAACTCGCTAGCAGATGCTGCCTGCGTCGGCGTCGCGATGCGAGAGAGGGGGGGGGCGGCGTAGGAGAGGGGAAGACGCGCATGCGCAGTGGGGGGTGTGGACGCCGTGGAGAGGGATGCCTATAGGAGAGAGATGGGGAGCGTAGGAGGGAAGAGAGGGAGGGGACGCGCATGCGCAGTGAGGGTGTGGCCTCCGCGGGGAGGGATGCCTAGAGGAGAGAGGTGGAGAGGAGGTTTTTATTTTAATTTTTTTTAATGGGTTGGCGCATGCGCAGTGGGGGGTGTGGGCGGACGGACACCGGACGGACGGACGGACGGACGCCGGACGGACACCGGACGGACGTGAGCATGAGACATTAAAGGCTTTCGCCTTAATATTCGCAGCGTGTGCGTTAACTAAAATAGGACTGTGGGTCTCTGAGTCCAGTCGGAGTCTTCTGTCTCTCACTGCCCATTAGCAGCGATTGGCATGTTCCAGTAGGAAACACCGCTCCATCACTGCGTGCTTTGCGCCTCCCCAGTTTTCTCTCCTGCGGAACGGTGCGATGAGCGCCAGCGTCAACGCCGCCGCCAGTGTAAGCGTTAGCGCCCGCTGCTTCACATCTACACATGGTTCCCTTTAGCGGGAGATGGTGTAATTTTTTTGTCTCTGCCTGTCTCTGTCCTTGTTCAAACTCTGTTTCACGAACGTATTTCAGGGTAGTAAACAGTAAACTGTTTATTGCCTGCGTCTTTGAGTCTGTCA
>JALIZH010014207.1:0-65717 GCA_030522465.1 Rhipicephalus appendiculatus | reverse complement strand
TGCTTTTGATTTCCCATGCAAATAATTCAGATACCTTCTAGCAACCCATCTCAAAGAACAGAGTTGCAGTTATCTGCGACAAATTCTCGTTTAACACAAAAGCCTTAAATGTAGGCTTGTGCGAATAGTGAATTTTAGGTTCGAAGCTAATTTGAAGGGAATAGTGATTTTGGTCGAATAATTTGAATCGAATTCGAATAGTATATATCACATATTATAAAGAAAAATGGGCATATTTGTCATGACCTGCACAATATTTTTTTAAAAATTGAAACAAGGCCTGTGCAAATAATGCCATTTTTTTTGCTTCAAAGGAAGTGGAAACAACTTTGAGTAGTAGCAGGATTTGACTTTCGGTAGAATGCAAGTGATAATCTGTAAAATATGTTACGTTTTAAAATTTACTATACTTATAGCATGTAAGCCAGTATGACAAGCTTTTAATATTTAGAAAGGAATCGATGTGAGGGTAATATCTTCACTTCACCGTGAAGTGGGGCTTTGCGGCAGTGCTGATTTCTTCTGGCTACGCGTTTTCACGGCTTAGCACCTCTTCACTGCAGTGAAACAACCTTTACAGGGAGTTATATGCGGACTAATATACACTTAGATAGGTGCTTTCAGGGCTTAGCATCCTTCGACTGCAGTGAAACCACCTTTACAGAGAATTACATGCAGACTAATATGCACTTAAATAGATGCTTTCACGGCTTGGCATCCCTCCACTGCAGTGAAACCACCTTTACAGGGGGTTACATGCGGACTAATATGCACCTATTCGTTCGTTTTGAACACTTCGAAATTTTCAACAATTAAAATTCGAATACTGCAATATTCGTTCGCATATTCGAAGCATTCGAATATTCGCACAAGCCTACTTAAATGTCTTGTTGAGCGAAACACAGCAGGCGAATTAAAAGGGGTAAAGAAGTCCACGAGACCTACGTCACCGCTGGCGTCACGTGATTACATTATCACATGGTATCTTGCTTGATCACATGCACATACTTGGTCGTTTGGGCAGGCGAGGAGGAACAATGCAATCGACTCGGAACCTAAAGGTAATTTAATGCATGTCTCTTGCACTGTGGCTAATTATGTATTGCACAAAGTCTGGTCACCTATTGTAGAACTTAATTCATCACCAAGATTGCAGCAGGCCTAGTACAAGGTTAAAGGGGAACTCTGGAGATTTTTCGATATTCACCGATTTCAATAAAACTTTCAGCATGTGTTCCCTTAGTTACCCTGATGATATGTGCAAAATTATACAACCATGAGTCATTCAGCTTTTTAGAAAACGAATTTTAAAAATTGGTAGCTGATTCTGGAATCATGCTTGTAAACGTGGGCCACCCTGTGTATGTGACGTAATGTTCCTGCTCTTTTCCTACCCCGCCTCGCCCAGCAGGCGGTTGCAGCGTGTTTTTTTTTCTACGAGGCAGCGACGACGCGAGCACAGTTGTTCGGTTTTGTCAGCTGCATAGCGTGTTAGTCGTCATTGACATCGGGTCTTGCAGTAAGCACGCACAATGTTGAGCAACGAGGAGATTGATGCGGGGCACATCAGCTACTTCACGCGTCGGCAGGTCGAAATCAAAAGGTGATGCTTCAACACAGATAGTAGCTGCAATCATCGCTGAACTCATTACTGGTAAGTTCAGACGAGCTGGCGCAGCTTGGTTCCACGTCGGATGACATCGCCAGCTTGCTTTTCACATGATAGAAGAAGCACATGTGCCATGTTTACACCCTGGCCAGCCATGGCGGCATGTAGTGTATTTCTACATGGCGCTGCTACGATGTGCCTCATTTAGTATATCTTGGTTCTGGCATGTAGACTTTAATGTTGAATTCCAATGGCAGATCGCGATCGCTCGGCCGGATTGCAAAAGGAGTGCGTAGATCCGAGCGTGATTGCTCTCGCCAAATCTGCGATTGGAACGCGTGTGCCTTGATGGTAGTAGTTGGTACACAGAAATCTGGCGAGGGGAGCGTGCGAGGGCATGAGGGGGTGGGAAGCGTTTTCCTGCATGGCTGCCCACGACTGTAAACATCCGGCCGTGACGAGATGAAAGGCGGGTGCGCAGAATATGTCATGCGAACTCCGTGGAACAAGAATTCTTGCTCCATGGAGCAATTCGCGATCTGCGGTCGCTCTCAATCTGCCATTGGAATGTGATTGCTTCACTCAGAGCAGAAAAGGTTGATCTGGATCTGCCATTGGAATTCAAGAAAGTATGCGTTGACTGAAAGTATTACATGAATGAACTCAGGCAAACACAGGTCAACAGGACGAAGCGAAACACAGTTAACAGGATAAAGGCAGTGTGCTTCATTTTATTAACCTGTCCTGGTGACCAATAACATGAGCACAGGGGGGTACAGAACGAAGTGGAATGCACTAATAGGACAAGGACAGTGTGCTTCGTCATACCGACCTATCCTGGTGACCAATAACTCCGACGAACACAGGTCCACAAAACAAAGTGCGGCACACTTGACGCAGGACAAGGATAGTGTGCTTCATCCTGTTGACCTGTCCTGGTGACCAAGAACTCAGGTGGACACAGGTCAGCAAAACAAAGCACAACACTTAACAAGGGCAAAGATGGTGTGCTTCGTCCAGTTGATCTTTGGTTCATGTGAGTTCTTTTACGTGTTATATTCAATCAATGCATATTCTACATCAACCTGAAACAACTAGCCCCAGTCGCTTTATTGGCTTTTGGAGCGTAAAATTTTGGAATCTTAATTTAAAGGAAACATAACTCCGCAGGACGAGTCCGCCGAGGTTCTGGAGGCCGAGCAAGATAGCTCAAGTGTCTCGGAGCACCGCGCCCAGACGCCCCCCTCACAAGCGGAGAAAACAGCAGGAGGAGCAGTCCACAACGTCGGCGACGCCCACCCGGAACGGTCCGCTGCTCGACGAGGAGCACTACTTCGGAATGTACGTCGCGGCCGCACTGCGCACCTTCGACGCCTTGGCCCGTGACACGGCCAAGGTGAAGATCATGGACTTAATCATGCATTTAAGGCACAATGTCGACCCTAACCATAGGAAGTGATTGAAGGTTAATAGTCCTGTGTGTAAATCATAGGAAGTGAGCAGTGGAAAACTCTCACCTTGATGTCGTGCACACATCATGTTCACATACAAAGTAACCGTGGCAATAATCAATGTGGGTGAGTGTTTTACTGCCTGTCGTTTAAGTTCCCACTTTGTCATGAGTTCCTTCTGCCAGCACTTTGTTTCTCGGGCACGTTGAAGCATGTGTGAGCTTGTTTTAAATGTAGCGGTTGTACTACGAGTCGAAGCAAAGATAATATAACATTTGTCGCGTAATTGAGCCCAGGTGAGTGAAGTGCACAGTCATGGTCACGTGTTGAAGCACACCCACATCACTGGTTCACTACCCTATGGCAATCTTTGCAGCCGAGTTCGAAGGTCTTCGGTTTTGATCTCTAGCCATGTTCCAACAGTGAATGAAATGTAAAAATGAATTGTGCGCTGTGCTTCACAAATCTCAGGAAATGTCCGGCAGCAAAATGTTTTCAAATCTGTCTAGTGCAAGCACAGTTATCGCTTGAAATGGGCACTTCTTTAATCGCCATGAGCATGCTGAGATCTACTCAGGGGATTATGGGAAGGGGGGTGATGCGTGGCCGAAAAGTTACTTTGCCGCGCATCATGGCTTTTAGCATTTCTTGCTCTGATCAAGTCGGCCGCTGCTCTGTAGTGGAAGAGCGCTGCACCAGTGCATGGTGGACCCTTATTTAGCGGCCATGGCACCTAAATGATGCTGCATGTGGCCTTCGAGATCATATGCTGGCAACAATCAGCCTAGCATAGTTCATGAAATCAGCCAAAAACTGTCATGTAGTTTGTCAAGGGGAGAACAAGATATTTTTTGCTGTGTTTGGCACAAAATTGTAAATTCTCTGCCATGTGCAGCGCAATAATGTTTAGCTGACACGCTCACAAGAGCCTTGAACATCCATCATTTTTTTTTTACTTTGATCAAATGCGTTGCAGTTCTTGTTTAAGAAAAGCCATGAGGGGCCATTGCTAAACTATGTCATTCCAGTATTTTTTCGATGCATTAAACCACGACAATTTGTAAAGCGAAACACTGAATTTTTTGAACCAACAACTCTCTTTTAAGTTCTCTCGCTGCAGTTTTGAATGGCATACTTCGATAAACAGCCATATTTTCATACTGCAACATATTGCTTCTTCATATTTCATGCCTTGCCCATGATGCCTAATTTTCATCTCTGTATTACTGGGCTTCCTGCCCACATTTCATTCCTGATTCGTCATAGCACACATCCAATAGGGGTGAAAGGCAAAAAATGCTTGTGCGCTGTGCTATGACTTGACATTTAAAATGCTCTAGATATGAAATTGAAGCCTTAAGAGATGGTAACAGAAATACTGGAAAAACTTGTAAAACAGATATTTTTTGTTTATTTTGTATTTAAATGATTCAAGGTGCATGTGAGCAAGGTCACGAATGGTTTCAGTGTATTTCCTAAGCAATGTATTTTGTAGGAACAGGCTTGTTGATTCGATCTTGGCTCATTGATAATAATTTAAATGGCAATTAAAGAACCTAAGGGTCTTATTCAGTTTTGATGGTTGGGTGTACTCAACTTGCAGGAAAGTGGTATATTCATAGACAGTACGGACATTTTAAAACCTGTCAAAAAGACTACACCTGTGTAACAAGACTGCAGCTGATTGAAATACAAAGGCAACACTGTACATAGCAGTGGGAGAGTCTGAACTCCATAAAGTCTTCCAGGCATGGCAGACTTGTTAAAGAGGCACTGTCTTCACTCAATGCCAACTGGAAATACAGTGGAGTTGATCATGAGTTTGAGTGTGAATTTGATGATGTTTAAAGGTTTTTTAGTATCATTTTAAAGAGGGGGGCGTAGATGTGCGATGGCAACAGTTTTGAAATATGTCATCAGCCGTGAAGCTCTAGCCATCGACAAGGCTGTGCATAATGCTAAGAAGGCTTTTTTTAGCAGTTTATTGCTGTAGCATGCTTATCATTGTAAGCATGTATTTTACAGTGTCCCATTTAGACCACTACAAATCTCTTTGCATGTAAGTTTTTAGGATTTCAGGCCATCTTGCTCTGCAACTTATGTGGGTATACAAATAAAAGCGCCCATTGAACGCATAATTTCTGTGCAGCACCACACCAGCAGGATTTTACTAGGAAAAGAGAATCAGTACATTGACAGCAATGCAGATTGGTGTTGCTCTCTATGTACGTTGTTCCTTTGATCTGAGGCGTAGAAATTGATGAAGGTGTGCATAATAAACCCAGCGCGTTTGCGGTGTGTAAGCCGTCACGTAAACATTAACAAATGCGCATACGAATTCGAGCATACTTGTAATTGTCGTTTCATAGCATCACATGATGCACTAACGTGAAGCCACTTGTAAAGTCAACATTTTCTCTAAATTTCTCATCGCAAGCACTGCTTTTTTTTTTTGTCAATCCACATGACACTAACAGATAGCAACCGTGTGAAAGTATTGATGGTCAAAAATGGAAAGTATCTGTTTTTAAAGTGCTTTGCTATGTATTGACAGTCGTTTTGGGTTGCATTTATGAAGATATGGGCATTGTATGTAGGTTATTTAAGAGGATTGTAGGCTTGCACTGTTATATATCTCATTTCTATTTTCTAATTTGGGGTGTTGGTCATACAGTGGGGTGGGTTCTGTGCGCGAAAATGCACAGAAAGATTTCTACGAAATATATTTCTCAGACGTTAAGCCTATTTAGTGTGATAATCTCTCCTCCCTCATTCTTCCTTAATTTTCGTGTGATATTTTCGTGTGATATGTGTACAAGAACTCGCGGTCACCCCATAGTTGATCACAGGAGCTTGTTTTCGGTGAAATGTTAACCAAATATGGCAGTGGTGTAAATGCTTCAGCACTTGCAAAGCTGTTTGGAAGTAGACAAAATGGTTATGTAGCTTTATTGTAAGCTTTATGGTATGGTACATTGTGAATGTTAAGGTTTTCACACATTTTGTGATAACGCATTTCTATACATTTGTTCTAGTGAGAGATGTGGTTTTTGTGGTTGTGATGTAAAGTATTGCGTTTCAAGTAGCAGTTCTGTGCAGCAATTCTTCGCTCCATGTTGCCACTTAACATGACATGATACACCATCACTGCTGTGTTCCTCTCTACGAATGCATCATGACTGCTATACTATAAACATGTCCATCGTTCGACTTAGGAGAGGCACACGGTCATACCACAACTGTACATTTTTTTTCTTATCTGACTTCGAATGGCCTAATTGCCCCCCATTTTCTTCTTCCAGTCTTTCCTCAAAACTTTATCAAAACTTTGATCAATATAACTGATAGAGAACAAAATGTTTCAGTGGCATACCTTCCAAATTACACGAGCACACTGGCGACAGACTTAAACAATTTGAGATTTTGTTAGAAAACAATAATAATTCTCAAGCAAATTTTCATTCCTTAACACTTTGTTCTTGGTACATTCCCGTGAGGAATGGCATACACATGTAAGCATTCTGAGAAATTAACAATGGAAGGTGTATGCACAGCATGGTTGGCAGTTCCTGGATGACAGAATTACGCCCTAAAAGGTGTCGTAGTTTAATGCACTCATAAATTTACTCATAAACAGGATCCCATCTGTATTACACTGTTTTAGAATATACACCCTAAGTATTTAAAAATATGTATTTACAGTTTTACACCTCGAAAAGTGTTTATGATGTACAGCCATCAGCACGCTTAACACAAACGCTCCACAGCGTGGCCTGGACTAGTTTGACTGATGCCAGCCACAAAATGTTGAGGGCTGTTGCGGAGATAATACCTCGGTATGCTTGGATGGTATGTCGGCATGTATTGGTAACATTTTGGCAACAGAACCCAAAGCTTCACAGCGCTGGCGCCAATCAAATCGTTTCAGGCCACACTGCGGAGCGTTTGTGCTAAGCGTGCTGGCGGCTGTACAGTTGCATATGTTGTACATTGTAAAAGAGGTTCAACTAAGCATGGACAATTGAGTAGAGTCGGAGCTTACATCCCATTTCGATCATGCATTTCGTATAAGAACTGAAGTTATTCTAGTTACACTGAGAATTCGGTTTGTACTAGTTGCAGATTTTTAGTAATTAAGTGACATTTTAGAAGTTGTGATTGCTTGTGGTCAGTGTGTTCGTGTAACTCTGCCCAACTTAAGGGCTTCATTACTGATATGGTAATTTTTGCAGCCACTGCTAATTAGACATTCTAAAAGAGGTTCAACTAAGCATGGATGATTGAGTAGAGTCGGAGTTACATCCCATTTCGATCATGCATTTCGTATAAGAACTGAAGTAATTCTAGTTACACTGAGAATTCAGTTTGTACTAGTTGCAGATTTTAGTGTGTTCGTGTCACTCTGCCCAACTTAAGGGCCTCATTACTGATATGGTAATTTTTGCAGCCACTGCTAATTAGGCATTGTAAATCTGAAGAGACCACAGCAGTGGTTGTTGAGTTGTGGGTCTATTTGTGTGCCAGCAAAAGTAGAGTGGAATTCTTATGGTGGCATTCGAGGGTGCCGGGCAGCAGCATAAGGTTTGACTGGTGACATGCGGTACTCTTCAATATGTCCAGAGTTTGTGCATTTTAGAAAAAAAAAAGAAGAAAATTTCCGATGTGCTCCGTAGTTGGTAAAGAGAAGGAATCGACGTTACATTCCCCTGTCTGTCGTCGTAGTGATGTTCGAACGCTTGCTCGGCATACGAGATGTGTAGACTGCTCAGGTCATGATGTTGTTATTTCTCTAGAGTCTCACTGTTTTTGCAAGCACTTCCTGGGGTCGCATTTTTCAATTATTTATTTTCTACAACATTTTCCTATGACATAAGAAGCAGTGCACAACGTCCAATAGTCACAAACCTTCCTTGATGTCGCAAAGTTAGGGTTGCCAATCAATCCAATGGTTACCTTGATGTTGTGGCCAATCTATCTGGTGTAATTGAACGTCAATGTGGCACAGAAGTAACGTTGGCGTTATTTTTCTTAACTAATGCGGGTGAATTCTTACGAAAGAGTTCTTCTACATGCGCCGGAATGTGTACGGTGAACTGGCCAAAGAGCAAGAGGATTCAGAGCAAAGCAGTGTTACCGAGAGCGTTTACAAGGCAAGCACAGGCAGCAATTACTGTCTGTACTTGTTTTTAATGTGCCATAAATACGTCTTCCCAATGATCACTGAGCTTACAGGCGTTGCTCATTTCCAACAAGCCAAGTAAAACAGAATGAGACCTGTACAAGTAGGATTCATTTTGTCATTATTGATATAAACAGCTTCAACGAGTGTGGCCTTGTATTCAAGGCTAAATACACACTACTGCAAAATTTTGGGCCACGTAAAAACCACAGTTTTACGTAGTGCAGACATAAAGCAAGCATCTGTGCAGAATTCTACGTTTCAAAATGCACTGATTTGCACCGAGAAAAGATAGTAAAGAAACTGAACACAATGCTGTTATCTCCACTTACCAGAAGTGACGCGAATTCACGAAAATGTGTCACTCTTCGATGTGAACTATTGTATCAGGTGCCACCCGCATTACCGTGCACTGCATTGAGAAAAATTTCAGAGGCAATGTGCCTAATCACTTAGTAACCTTTTGCTGCTCATGTGGTACATATGTCATTTGTATAGGAAGCATTTTAAAGCTTCTGCAATTTATGGAGCTATCAGCCCTGCAGTTTTGTAGAAATTGTTTGGATATTATGTAGTACCACTCACGTTATAATCAGTTTGAGTGCAACCTTCTTGCAGGTAGTCTTTCATGGTTTCATCGTACCCTTGTTGGCCTCCTTGCTTGACCATTTGCAGGGGTGGCATGTTTATTGCATGCTGAGTTTGCTAAACCGGCATACGTGAGCAAACGTGCTTCGTGGCAATAATATTTACCAGCGTTTGTTCCGTGTTCTGTAGTTACCGTGTATGGTAATAAAATGGGCACTGTGACAGTCGTGGCATTGACAAATACTTTCTGTGACTGCGTGTATTGCACTGAATCTTGCACCTAATGAAATTCAAAATGCGACCCCAGATACTGGCAGGAGTGCTGCATTGTCCAAAGCGGAAAAAAAAATATGATCTCTTTGTGATTGCTATTTTGGGAGTTGCAGTGTTTTACTTTTGATTGCTCTTTATCGAGTAGTATCATTGACATGCTCTTCCTCCTAGTACTAAATATACACAATCAAAGACAAACAATGGAGCATTTTTTTTTTTGTGAAAATGCCTTTGTTTTTAAAATGAAAGCTCAAGACCTTCGAAATGTAGCACTCCATTATGCCTCAGTTTTTTTTTTTTTAGCATCGAAGTACAGCAGAATCTCAGTAAACGGAAATGGCTTAAACGGAAGTAGTCTTTTAATTGAGTGTATTTGGATAACGGAAAAAAAAGCTTTATCTAATTGAAACCAAAGTTCTCGCAAGCTCGGTGTATACAGAACCACAGAAGCAATATCTAAAGTGTTTTTCCCAGAAGACAGACATCTGAAATGTATTCTTCTGACAGCTGTCTTCTTTAGGGAAGGGAAACTCTGTCAAACAATGTCAAAGACATTCTGTGCAGAAATGTATCAAACTTGGTTACTGATCGGAACAGTAAGAGCCATGTTTATTTTTAAGTACATCAGTGGCATCTCCTTGAAATTGAAATTAGGAATGCCTAGTCCATCCAATAGGCATCAACCATGCGCCACGTCACGATCCAAACTAGCCGGAATATTCACTTCTTAATGCTTAACATGCCTAACTATGTTGAAAAGGTGTATGACAGTGAACACTGTACCTCTGTGCAGTATGCGCTCCTGTTAATCAAAATGCATTTTCCCAATCCCTTGAGGTTCCATTTAATGGGATTCTGCTGTATCGCTAAAAACCACTTGCTTCTTGTAATGTTAATTTGTGTCCAAATACTAACATAGTATTATATTATGTTATTGCCTAGAAATTTTGAGAGTCATGCTTGCTATGTTGTGATTAGGACAGCGATTTATGTATAAAATCTTCTCTGCAGCACTTATGTAAAACTTTTATAAATCCTCGCCTGCCTTAATATGGTAAGCCTCCCTCTTATTTTGTGATGAGTATGGTAATGTGATCTGGGTGTTGATTTGTTGAGTCACGGGACGTCTTTTGCCGCAGTGACGAAAAAAAAAATTGAAACTGCCTTTTTCTCACATGTGTAAACACAACATATTTCTTATTGTGATATTTTTTTTCGTGCTACCAATGCTCCCAAGAGTTTGCCTTTTGAAACTCTTGTTTTTACCTGCAATATTTATTGACATTCCCGCATTCATCAGGCACATCTCGACTGTTTGATGTGTATTGGAGTCATTCTTTGTGTTTTTTATGTAATTAAGGGTGACTGCAATGTGTTACAAATGGGCTATTTTTTTCTTTTATTATTTTATTGTTCTGTTTCTGTGTTGGTCACTTCTACACTTTTTTTTTTTCGTGGTGTGAGTGTATCTGTGCATGTATCTCATTAGAGGATGTTCTTCATAGGCAAAATTAAAGCAGATGTGTCAATTCTTTGAACCTTTTGTGTTGTGTCAGTCTCTGTTGGCATAAGGGGTGACGGTGTAACTGCTTTCGCTTTTAATTAAAGGGCCCCTAAACCACCATTGATATTTTTTCAAGCATTTCAAGTAAAGTCACGCGTCGTGTTCAGAATGCCGTCACAATCAACGATGCCACTTGCGCGCCACAAATTCCAAAAAACCATTACTCCTCTTGGGGCCTTTCCGGCTTCCCCAGTGACGTGCACGACCTAAACATTTGGCATCTCTGATGTTATGGGCACAAACGATGCTGCGATTGGACGAACAAGAACTTATAGGACTTCCGCTTAGTCTGCAAGCAGCTGCCCGCTCTCCTTGATGTTTTTCGTGGTATTTCCTGTGTGCACGCGCTTGCACCCACAACGCTAGTGCAAAATCGCTAGCGTTCCAATGCAGTCATGCCTAGTGGTCTGATAAGGTGTGTGAACTGAGTCTGACAGTGTTTTACGATGGCATGCAAGCATCAGTGTGCGGTGCTCGGCTGCAAAAGCACCGATTGGGAAAACGAAAAGACGTGACACCTGTTACCTCGTGATGACGCCTTGCGAAATGCCTGGCTTGGCACCCATGAAACACGAAACATTGTAAAAACTTCTCAAAACGACTAACAAGGTATGCGGACATCTAGGTATATTATGGGATGTCGAATGAATGTTTCTCACAAGAAGCCTTTTTTAGGACGTTGAAAAATGTTTTTTACAAGAAGCCTTTTTCAAGACGTTTACTAAACATTCTTTTTTGGAACTTTTGGTAGACTATTTCAGATGCAAAGCAGCTTATGGCGGAGTTCAATCCGGTGGTGGTGGTGGTGTGCGTCCTGACCACCCTTACTGTGCATGCGCCTACTCTCTCTCCCACTCCCCTCCTTTACGCAGGTGTTTGGTCGCCTTCTCTCCTCCTCCCCCGCGCTGCAGCCGCGCACTCTCCTCCTTTACGCGGGCGTTTACGCAGGCGCTCGGTCGCCTTCTCTCCTCTCCTCCCCCCCGCGCTGCAGCCTGTAAACCCACTCCCTCCCCCATTTCATATAAGCGCGTACGCTCGGTCGAGGAGGTCTCGCTTGGATCGTGCGGTCGCTCCGTCGGTTCCCGGTCGCTGCAGTTGTCTCGACGCCGACGCTTGGCTTCGACGGCCGAGTGAACGTAAACGGAAACTTGGTGTGCACCCCCAATGCTGCTTCGCATCCCCTCATGGTTCCCTTTAGCGGGAGATGGTGTAATGTTTAATATGCGCAGATGAACTTCGGCCGCTCTATATATGTATATATACATAGACAATATTAATATTTACGATTAAGAACGTATATGTATATGTTCTCAATTGGTCGCCTTGACGGCATGCCTCCGACCGTGCCTTCGGGCCTTCGCGCGGTCGTCTCCAGCTAGTTCGTTGTGCTGGCGCCGCTACTGCCGCTACAGCAGCTCGAACGCCGGGAACCGCCGCAAAGCGGCATCATGGTGGCCACGAACAAAGCTGCGCAGGGCTTGTTTCCCGCCACGTTTTCCGCGCTGACCTCGCCACCATGATTCATGTCTGTCTATGCTTCTTTTCACTTCCCATCGCATTCCCCTGCAGACGCTGAGCCGTGCTCCCAGAAAGGGCGGCAGAAAAGCGTATTTTTCTCTCCTCAACCTCGCCTCCTCCTCCCGGCGTCGCGGCATCGTGTCGGCACCCGTGGTCGCCATATACTTCGTCATTATACGTCATCGTGTCGTGCCATCTCATTGGCCGCCCGTGACGTGTAAGGCGTGCAAAAAGAACTATATTACTATATACTAGTGTAAGGCGTGCAAAAAGAACTATACTGGTAATGAGCACAGCTGCATATAATTTGTCATGCTGTGAGCTTGGTTTCCTTTTTTATTTCCTACTTTGTATCAATTATCTTAAAACTTCGTGGTATTTGTGAATAAAATGGCATATATTGTTTCCTTTAGATTTCCTGTTGATACCGACTGACCTCAAATCATTTTGGTAAGCTAATGCATGTGAGAGCTCTAAAACGTTTTTTTTAGTTCACTGTGTCTTTTGTGTGAGGACTGCAGGATGGAATTAGAATTCTGGGTGTTGCCAAAACCACAATATGATTGTGAGACACACATTTGTGGTGAAACCCATTAATTTCGACTACTCATGGTTCTATCATACCTGAATTTACGTGCATTGGATGGAACAAAATTGATAGTTCGACTGCTGCTTTTTGGCTGTTACAAATTTTTTTACAGTTAGCCATATATTTGCTGCTGTGCGGTGTGTTTGCTAAGCTAGCCTGCTAATTTTTCTTGTGCTGATAGATGTCTGCTTGAAGAGAACATTTTGTACTTTACTGTGCCCTTTGTACGTGTGCAGGTTCCTGGATAAAGTATGTGGCCAGCGTATCACAAATCGCTATGTATCACAAAAGTTACAAGTGTGCAGGTTTCTGGACAAAGTACGTCGTCATTTCCTTTTTTTCGATGCGCTAAGTGACCAGCATGTCATCGGAAATTGCTATGTATAATAAAAGTTGCAAGTGCGCAACATTTGTTCAAAATTTGCATTTACTTTGCAGTATGATACATTCCAGATAACACCAGTAATGAAAATGAGTTGACGTTAAAAAGCCTATGTTGTCTCGAACCAAAATGGATTATTGGACTGATAGATAGCGCTCTTTCAACAAATAACCAGCAATTAATTTGATGGCATATTATGCAGGTGTCCCTACTTGTCACTCTCGACAGTGAACAACTAAATCCACTACTTGCAAAAACGCTGGCATGATGCAACGAATTGACTAGGGCAAACGCTCAACAAACTGGTTTGCACAAAAAATAAATTTCGAGAAAGGTTCTTAAAAAGATCTAGCAGGAAGTTTTTAAAGTTCTTGCAAGAAGTTTTCTAAACTTCTAATTATGGTTTTAAAATAAACGTCTAAAATGTTCTTTAAAAGATATAGGAAGAAGTTTTTTAGACGTCTAATACCGTGGCGTTAGCACAGCTACAGGAGGTTTTAAAGCTGCTTACGTCTAAATGACATCTTGACAAAACTTCTAATATACTTTTGGACTATCCTTTTTGGATGTATATTAGAAGTTTTCTAGCTTTTCTTGTGTTTCGTGGGGCGCATTGGAGTTGCGGCAGAATCACAACGCTACAGCGTTTTACGTCTTTGTGGGCACCACTTCGCTGCTGAAGACTACCATCACGACCCGCGCCTGCTTCAGCAGCTGGGCTCCAGTTAGGCACCCTGCCTGAAGTAAATGCGCTACCAACTCCGTTCCTGTCAAGAAGGCCGTTAAGCTTTTATAAATGCTCCTCCTTTGTAGTGTGATATGTCATGTTTGTGGAGTGACCAAGCAATTTTTATTGCCAAGTAGCTCTTTATCTTCACACCACTGTTTGTACGTACGTCTTGTGCCGTATGCCCGGCAACGAGCCGTGCGATCTCGTGTACAGCCATTCACGTCGCACAATGCAGCATGTAGTATATACAGGATGTTTTTGTTAAAACAATACAGATTTTTTATAAAAATTCTATGACTGTCAGGCTCCTGTCGTCTTCACACATGAACTCTATGTTGAGGCGGAAGTACTTTTCCACATCTAACATGATGTTGATGCGACTAATTAAGAAAACTAGCTAATTAACTTTTTAATTAGAGACTTGAGTTGCGTTTATATTATAATTGTACTCCGTCATAATTTATGGCATAACGATTTTTTTAGAAATCACAAAAGTCGCACGTAGTTCGAGATATTCATCACCGAATTTCAAGGGTGAAACCGAAACTAATCGCGCAAGGCGCCCACGCAGCGCGACTGCTCTGTTACGTCATACCGGAACTACCCGTCACATGGCAGTGACGAAATTTGAATGACGGCGCGCCGCGGCCGTACATGTTATCGCGAAAAGCTGCATCTCACTTGTGCCCGCGCGCCGCCTTACTTTTGCGCGTAGTGTATGGAATTTTTCTGTTTCTTACAAACTGTGCACAAAAAAAAAGCCGCAATATCAACGTTTTCTTTGTCTGGGAAACATAAAGCTCACGGGCGGCCCCTGCGGCGCTTCTTGCAGACAGACGAAACAGTTTGCGCGCCTCTTTTAAGAAACAAACAGATAAGCCCCACCCATCACTCGCAAACATGAAGTTGTCTGCTTCTGTATTTCAGAATGCTTGCCGAATTGTCTGGCTAGATTCTTCTCCGGCGCGCATTCATTCAACTTTCGTCACTTTTCTGTCACGGGTCGTTCCGGTATTAAGCCGCGCTTCGTGCGCGCCTGGCGCGATCAGTTTCGGTTTTGCCCTTGAAATTCGGTGATAAATATCTCCAACCATGTGCAACTTTTCTGATTTCTAACAAAGGTTTATGCCATAAACTATGACGGGATACAACTTTCTAATATAAACAACGGCACACAGGTTAATATTTAAAAAGCTAATTAACGAGTTTTTGTTAATTAGTCACGTCAACATCATTTTAGCTCTGGGAAAGTATTTCCGCCTCGATATAAAGTTCATGTGCGAGAACTACAGGAGCGTGACTGTAATAAAATTTTTTATAAAATATCTGTATCGTTAAAAAAAAACACCCTGATATACTACTACATTGCCAGAAAAAATACGGATGTTTTCTTTTTTTTTCAAAAAATGTTGCACTGGTGCTACCTAAGGTCCCTAGAATCTAGGGACCTTAGTGCTACCAACCCCAGATCATGGCGTCCTCACCCGAGCACATCCGCTCGGTTGAGGTGGCCGCGATCTGGGGGGCAGCTCCTTATCCCGAGCGGATGTGCTCTGGCACGGCGTGTCACCGTATGGATCCATAATGTCGGCGAGCCCTTGAAGGTGCGCACGCGCAACACAGGGCCCATAGCAGCACGCTTCGTAGGGGCACCGGTCGGCACGGCAACAACGGCGGGTAGCCCAGAAGCACGCGGGGTGACGGAGTCGGGGTAACCAGAAGTGGACACTTTGAAGAGCGCGTTGGCGATGACGGATCTCGCATGCGATTTGCCGAGGCACTCGGCGAGGAGGGTAAAGCGGCTTTGGGGGAGAAGACCAGCCGACGAACCGAGAGTAGCCAAGGAAAGAGCGAAGCGACTGATCGCCGCGTTTCGGTCATCAAACGCGTGTAACTCCGCTATTACGGCACCATTTCGAAAAGTTTTCGCGGCTGCGTGTTCTTTGTAAACTCGTGCGCAACTGACACAACACAACTAAATTTCGACCTCTGGGTGGTTTAGGGGCCCTTTAAGTAGTGGTTATGCAACGTTCGACTCTTACACACAAAACTAATTGTAACGAAGTCGCACGTGGCACGAGAGTGGCTTCATTGTAACCGAAAATTTGTTGCAAACGCATATTCGTAACGCTGTTAATGGCAAGACCATACTTTATTTCGTTCGGTATAACCGATAATTCGTTATATCCGCACTCGGTATATCGAGATTTTACTGTACAGGAATATTGCTTTGAACGAAAGAAAGAAAATGGATTGCGGGGCCTGCTTTCTTAGACGCGACGTAATGTAGCCAACAGATAATGGAGCCAAGCCTGTGTTAGTACTTTTTAATTGAGGTATAGTACTATTACATCAAGGGAAATCATTTAAAAAGAACAAAAAAGAAAACTTGCCACAGGTCGGAACCAAACTCACAACCTTCGAATTATGTGTCCAATGCTGTACGAATTGAGCTATGACCGTCTCTGTTCCTCCGTCCACTTTATTAGACATTTCTGTGTGACTATGAACTGAGTGAAATGCAAGCATATCTCGAATTAAGACGGAACCAGTGAATGATGTAGGCGAGAAGTGGAGAGAAGTGATCGCAAAAGGTTTCTCTCTGAATCCAACATTTCGACAAGGGGACTCTTTTGATCCGCAAACTGCAGCTTACCTTTATCTTGTGGGAAGTGCAACGTCGGGCAGATGGGCCATTATTTATATAACAGATTATTAGATCGTAAGGCTTCGTTGAGGGGACCACCTTGTTTGAACCTGTCGTTACGTTGTAGGGAGTGCGGCTGCGTGCCCTTGCTGTCGGAAACTAGGGTGCTTTCAAGATTAAAAGAGAATGTTTCGCGAGAAACTGCGTCTTTTATTAACAGATCTGGTGATATGCGCATAGCGAGGCCCTCTATCATGTTGCATGCCACTAAATTATATTTCGTGAGCTCCAGCCACTAAATAAAATCTCGTTTGTTCCTGTTTAGAGTCTGACCACGTGACTCTTTCCACGAGTATATGTGTGTGTGTTTTTCAATAAAACTCAGTTGATAATTCGCGCTCTGTTCGTATGGTCTGTTCTTTGTACCTCTTTTTTTTTGTGCTAATGTCTACTACGATGCTGAACCAACTCGCCCAGCAAGCCAATCTTCTGAGGTTATGATGGTGGGTCTCGCGTTTTCGGTTTCGTTATACAAAGACTAAATGTCACTGAAAAGAAGTATGACCAACCAAAGCTCGTATTCAGTTCGCTATAACCTATAATACGCTATATCAGCGTTCGTTATAACGAGGCTCAACTGTAAATGGTGATTACGGAAACCTCGGTGGATCCAACGTATCCACTAGAAGTATCAACGTATCCTTCGTCAGGGTTGTGTAACTGTCTTCCTTAGCAGCGCGTTTATGTACACCTTGTTCATTCTTTGCCAGCCTCAGGAAAATAGCAAGGTTGTGAACGAAGAACAGAAAGAAAACATGGAAATGGGGGGTTATCGGAGACTTTTCGTTTCATGTGAGTTTGACATACTCAGTACTTTCTTTACTTTTGTCTTTGTTTGCGGCTAACGTTTTCAAGCGAAGCTTTTATTATATTTCGGCAGCAGCGATGTTGTACACGAAAAACGGCGAGTGTACTAATTCTTTGCAATTTGTTAGTTTATATTTTACAACGTCATATCCGTGACGGAAATACGTCAGTGGAGCCGTGGTGGACCCCGGCATAAAACACTTTCATGTTAAAAATGCGGCAATCGAAAGGTGCGCCGGTTTCATACGCATTTGTGTGCGCCCTTTTACAATAATCGATGACCTCTCGATCATGGGCTTGTGGGCGATCAGCCGCTACTGATATGGCAATCTGACCTTTCACAGTGGTCACGTGTCATTTCACGTTGCCACGTTTCATTGTTGCCTAGATACGAACGCATGACCATCGTTGTTGCCTGTAGCAACTGAGGTGTCGCGCTGCTAAGCACGTGGATGAAGGTCCAATTCTCAGCATGGAGGAAGGAAAAAGTTACGAGGAAGCATTGCGCAATGCGAAAGAAAGAAAGAAGCAAAGAAAGAAAGAAAGAAAGAAAGAAAGAAAGAAAGAAAGAAAGAAAGAAAGAAAGAAAGACCTGGCAGTGTGTTAATGCGTTGACAAAATTGCACTTTTCCTATTCGAAACGCGTCGAATGGGACGGACGCGTAGAAACGACGCTTTGAAGGAACTAATCGTGCATTTCACGGTCATAATGCATTACTTAACTTTAGCACGAGCACTGTGAGAGGACAGTGGTAGATTTAAAAGGCTTGTTTTTAAAGCCTACAAAGTATGTGACCGTGGCGTAGTGGATAGCGGCCCGGCATCTATTGTCGCTGACCAAGAGGTCGTAGGTTCGACTCCCGTTGACAGAACTTTGTCTTCTGATCATGCGTATTTTTTCGACGTCATTTCCGTGACGGAAATACGTCACTCAAATCTTGGTGGACTCCCGCATAAAACACTTTCGTGTTAAAAGAAGGTAGGAAACTAGCAGGTCAGGAACGCACACGCCAAGCATCGTTTGCCCCCCCATTTTCCCGATAGTGCAAGGTCTCCTCGATTTTTTTTTTGTTCACCTATGAAGTGTGGTTGTTAGCTATACTAATGAGCAGCGGTGTTGACGTCTACGACGGGTAATAATGTCGAACGTGCGCTTCATCATGTTTTGTCGTATCAGTGGTCGCTCATAGAGAGACAAATGAAGCATGGTGTGTCGAGGCTGAATATACTTGGGATACAAACAAATTTATTAGTCATGTCGGGACATCCAGTTTGGCAAAAGGCGGTGAAACTGCAGCACAAAGGAATTAATTTGCTATCGTTGGCTAGTTAGGTCGCCATCTTTAGCGATGTTGCATCGCTTGATATTGTCAGCTCTGATCATCTGCTGTCCACTCGTGGCGGAGGATGAAGATCGACTACAGCATCGCTCTGACCAAAGACGAGGCATGACATTCGCGAAAAAGAACAGCATACGAAAATGCACCACTAAAAAAAAGTACTGCTGATTCCATGCCGTGAGAACCGCCGAACAGCGAAGCTTTCGCCCCCTTTTATACGGACCTTCGCAGTTCCCCTTTACGCTAAAGTTATAAGTTTACTGTTTCTTTGTTTGTAGTTAGGCATGTGGTCACAGGTTGACGGTCATCACGGCGGGGAACTGGCAGTACTTTATTTTCACAGCGATGTTGTATATTTCTACCCCGCAACGGTTTCGTCTCCGTGGACAGGAAACACAAGACGCCACGCCCCTAAACCACCAACAGACGCTCGCGCTCGCGTGCTCCTCTGCTAGCAGATGCGCGAGCTCCTTGCGCTTTCATGTGCAGCTAGGACGCTGAGGAAATTTTATTTTAACGCGATAGCGTTAAAGAGCTCGTTTCGCAGAAATTCCGGTGTCGGCGTCGGCGTCGTTGGTTGTGAGCGAAAAATCATCATCTTGTCCGTGACCGAAAAATCATCATCTTGTCCGTGACCGAAAAATCGAGAAAGATGCAAATAAAATAAATAATAAAAATTTTCGGGTCCGATTGAGGATCGAACCCGGGTTGTCTGCGTGGCAAGCAGGTGTTCTACCACACAGCCATGCCTCTGCTTGGAAATACTGTGAAAATAACTTCCTCTGCTTGGAAATGCAGTGAAAATAACTCGCATGCTTCGCAAACGCAAGCGTTCTTTATATAGGCGTCGCAATATAACATGTAATATCCCAGGAATATTGCGTGGTACAAGCGTACATTGCCATCGGGCGTCAGAATATGTGACTATCATAACGATTCCATAGTTTAAAGCCAGCCACCCATTACAAACGGCACACACCTTACTGCGCGTATTCCCTTAACACCACGTAGTGGGTGCATAGCAAGTTCGAAAACATTTCCCACATTTGCCGCGCATAATTTCTCCTGGTTTAAACCATACTACCCATTACATAGTATGCACTAAGTGATTGAAGTACGCACTAGGAACGGGATATCGCTATCGCGTTCAACTCTTAAAGGCGAAGCTTAAGGGTCCCCCCAATTTTTATAATTGTTATGGCAAATGCCTTAGATGCCTCATGAAACGCGAAAAGCGTCCGTTGTCGTTGGCATCAATACAAGACCTTTTCGCCGGGATTGCAATAACAAAAGCACGTGTTGCTTCCCAAGAAACTTACGGTCACTTCAATTATCACTGTAGCGCCGAAGCAGAAAGCTTGTTTCTTAAGTTCTGCTAGAGTAAGGAAAAACTATTTTTACGTTGTCAGGTAAAAAGAAGGCGCTCAAAGTCAAGGACTCTTGTAATGTTGCGTGTAGCTTAGAAGAAAATACATTTGAAATAGTTGGCAAGTCACAGGGAGAAAAGTGTTGAAAATGGGTGGGCTACTCGCTAAGGCTTTCGTTCCCCGCCAATGCTATATACTAGGCTGCGTCGGCGCGCAAAACCGGGTTTGTAAACAGCGAAATGGTCTATACAAGTGATGCAAAAAAAAAAAAAAATCATGTGGTGACATCCTCATAACGCCACAAGTTACCAAATTTTATAACGTCACTGGGACGTGGTCATTACTTCTCTAGGTGTCGTAGTGTGACGTGATAGGATGACGTCATCAGATGGCATTATCGCTTGGTCAAAGGAGGGACGGTCTCGGAGTCACTGCAAAACCACGTGATATGCAAACAGCTTTTAATGCCTCCGATTTCGGAGGCAGTGCAAAGCCACGTTGGGTGCAAAAAGCTTTTGTGGTGGTGATGGTGGTTGGGGGGGGAGGGGGGGGTATTAATAGACTTGAAAAGAAAAATAAGAAAATGGCTTTCGCCTTCGAGTCGTCTTATGCGAATGCTTAAGAGGCCGTTGGACTTTTTGAAGTAGTGTCAGTGCCGCTTTCGTGGCTCGCTGGTGCGTATGGCCGGTTAGCCAGCAGTGGTGGTGAGCTGCTGCAGGATGACGCCGTACATGATGACCGACCCGAGCGTGTTCAGGTAGAAACGGTCGTCCAGGTCGAACGAGTCGAGTGCGGTGAGCGTGAAAGCCTCGCCCAGTGAGGCGCAGCGTCGCAGTATCTTGACTGCGCCGCACACGGCACCGCGACGCGGGTCCGTGCGGCTGCTCAGTCCGGGACCCAGGGTGGTCGCCATTTTGCGGGCCTCGCCGTGTACCGAGCAGAGCCGGTGCGAGAGCAGCGCGTACACCGAGAGCAGGTAGAGGTTACGTGGCAGGCGGGCGCCGTGCAACCAGAAAGAGCGGCTGTTCTCGACGAAGCTGCGTAGAGAGGAAACAGGCTCTGGTTGGGATGAAAGACGTCAGAGAGATAGGTGCCTGCGCAGTGATACGTGGGAGTACGGCTAGGCTGAAATGGCGCTTCAACCGTATCCGTCAATCTATCCTAAGATATTCATAGACCTCACGTCATCTCGTTCCACCATCAAAGTCCGCTTGATGCAGAGTCACTGTCACAACCATAGACTATATACAATACAGCCCATATGATCACCCACTCTACTTCACCCCTTCGCCCACCGACTTCCTTTACCCTTAACTGTGATTTCTTGTTTCAGCGCGAAAATCCCTTTCTTATTCAGGATAACTGCCATTTTGACTTGCTGCCATAAGTTCGTGACGGCAAAAGCGCTCAGTCCTGTGTTTTTTCTTAGAGCCCACTTAGAACTGTAGCGGATGTTCACCGTCTCCTTCGAAGTGACTCGGTAGGGGCAGATGAGCTCGCGGTAATTATGGGTGATGGTTTTCAAACACCACTCCCGCATTGTTTCGTGAAGAAGGAATATACATGAATTTTCAGATGTACTACGTCGAAACCATGCGTCTAAAGCAAACGATTTAACTATACGTGCAGGCTTACTCGCATCTGTAATTGCAATGATTGACAAGGCAACCCTTGGAGTCCCTTTACAGCCAACCTTAGCAAATCATTGCACAAACCAAGGCGAGAAATACCTTAACTTAATGAAATCCTTTGCTGGCTGAGTACCTACAGTCAGCCTATCAGAGTTTTGTAATGGTCGTGAAAGCGTATGTCGTGCCCAGTGGAGTTCAAACGAGGCGTCACAATCTACTAACCTGAGACCTATGTGTACAGACGCCACGATGGCGAGCATGAGCTCCGCGTACCAGACGAGCACCAGGAGGGAGAAAGCCGCTTCCAGGGAGTGAACCATCTTGAAGACGTCGAGCAGCGCGGCGCCGAGCTCCCTTACTTCCTGGGCGGTGACAACTCCCAGCCGTCTCGAAGTGAGGGCCAGGCCACGTATGGCCGCCTGGGCGTCTTCCACCAAGCGCACGTAGTTCAGCATGACCGCCAGCTTCAGCAGCGCGGCGACGTAGAAGCAGGCGAGGTCCGCCAGTTGTCTGGACGACAGGGAAAACTTTCCGCCCGCATACATGGACCGCCTGGCTAGGATCGTAAAAAACATGCTCGCGGCGCTGTCGCCGACGTTGTCGCTGGCGTTGAAGCTGGCGTTGACGCTGCTGGTTGCAGGGCTCGGTCGCCGGGCCCTCATGGAACTTGCGTACTTGAACGGCTTGAATGACTGCGCGCAAACGTCGAGTACGCCGAAGGCGACGAACGAAGAGACCAGGAGAGCCCTGCTGAGACTTGGCATTCGAAACTGGCCCTTTCCTCGTTGTCTTGTCACCGGCGTGGCACTGAGGCCGGTGATGCTGAAGCTTGCCGATCGACGACATGAAGATGTGGCCGCTTAGCGCGCTCGCCACGTACCCGGTGAGGAGCTGAAGGTGGGCGAAGGAAAGCCTTATGGTGGTCCCAAAGAACACGTCTATCGCCAGAAGAACCAACTGGTACGCGGCTATAACGTCGACGATTATGAGGACGAAGTAGCGTGGCCACGTTACGGGAGCCGAACGCTTTTGAGGGTCATCCATCGGTAACTGCAGTCCAGCGTGTGTGGACACTGACAGGTGTAGACTCAAAGGGACTTTGAGCGAAACTCCTATTGAGCCGGATGTCACGAGCCTTCCTTGAGGGCTCCAGGTGGCCGTACACTTCCTGACCAACTTGCAAAGGAATTACGCCTGCTCTGGAATACAAAGCCTATAGGTTTCTGCAAGCCTTCTCGCTTTTGAGATTTCTTACGTGTCTTTTGAAGAACACAGCCTACGGCCACAAGGTGTCTATAAGGACTATGTCAAGGAAAGTGGCGTTGACTGGCAATGGAAATCAGGCACGCGTATCTGCGAAGCACAATGTTCCAGCCCTTCGGGCACGTGTCTTGAAGAGTAGCCCTAAATAACGTGTGATTAAATCGCCATGACTACAGCGAGACAAACTGTGCGTGTCCGCCTTAATATCGTTCGCTGTCGATTGGATTATATGGCCACCAGATATGCATTTCACGCGGCGGAGTACCTCCGTTGCTGTTAATTATGAAATTAATTATGCACGTTTCAAGCGTATGGGTTTGTAGGAGCGTCGAAAAATCGAAATCGATAACTACATTGCTGCACTTAGAGATCTCAGCAGTAATTTTCAATGGATGCGCAGCTGGTGCGGAGATAATGAAAGCATACGCCCGATAATTATTAAGCGCATCGTCAAACGAAAGTCTCATCGACCGGTTGTGCAGTTGCCCGTTCGAAGTAATGACAGGCATGGTTCGAAGTGCACCTTCCTTCGTTCGTCTTCAATCGTTGGTCGTCTCGTCATGGTCTTGAAGTCAAGGTTTGAGCGGCCGTGCCACTGGTCCAGTCGATAAATACTTTTTGGAGTGGCGTCGGTACAGAGCGTACGTGTAATGCTGTCATTTCCCGAACTTTCTCGAAAGCATACGATCCGCTCCCGTTTATTGTTTTCACGAGTGCATGGAGGTGACCAGAGCCACAACATGTCGACATAGTCGCTTTTGACGTGGGTCACTATGAAAACTGGACACAGGTGTTTTGTAGTCGTTTATTTATTTAGTTATTTATTTATTTATTTATTTATTTATTTATGACGTTGCCGTGATGCACACATGTTCCCCTAGTATACCGTCTCTTGGTACATCTTCTGCGCAATGCGCATTTTATTGCAAAGATAGAGAATAATGAGGGAGTTGAATTACTCCATGGTTCATGGCGCTTGCGTCCTCCCTCCTTTTTGTCAGTCCCCATTGTTTTGCGTAGTGCACAAGGGATCTTACTGCGAGCCAAAGACGCTGAAGTCCTCCACAGATGGCGCGAAAAGTGACTATCGGCACCGTCGGCGTCAACATGAAGTGTTCCTAAAAGTCACGGGATCACAGATGACGTCATTAAATGACGTCATCACTTTGTCAAGGGTTGGCCGATCCCAGAAGTGAAACACCACGTGGGATGTAGAAAGCTTTCAAGCGGGGCGGAGGGAGGGGGGGGGGATCAGTGTGATCGATTGTGAAGAAGGAGGAAAACAAGATGGCTTTCGCCTTCGAATAGTGTAAATGCATAAGGAACCATGGGACTTTTTACTATATGGTATCGCGGTATAATGGGGTACATATAAGACAATATGTCACGTTCGTGAGCACACCGCTTCTTTCTGTGCTACGTACAGTGGTCAGAAAGCTTAACTGGAACGCTCCGCTGCGTGGCCTGTACCGGTTGGCTGATGAGAGCCGCTAAGCAGAGGGCGCTGGTACCGAGGTAACACCTCGGTATGCTTGGATGGTATATCGGCATAGGTAACATCTCGGCAACAGAACCCAAAGATACGTGGCGCTGGCGTCGATCAAACCGTTTCAGGACATGCTGCGGAGTGGTATAGTTAAGCTTGCTGGCGACTGTACAGTTACTTACCTGTAGCTCACAAATGATGGTACACGCTATACTTTTCGAAACAGCTTTCTTACCTGCGTGTCAAGTAAATGTGGCCATCGTAAACAACGCCGCATTGGGGCCAAGTTTCAATTTCGTTGAAAGATCGAAAAAGATTCAAACATGAAGAGATATGAAAGAAAAGAAAGCGTGTCCGTAGACCAAGTTGTGCGTACGTGGTTGTACTGTATTTGCAAACAAGCTTTTAACGCATCACAGTAAAAGTCGTGCAAACTGCAGCACCTGTCTATGCACTGCCTTCCTCAAGGTGCGTGTGTTATAGACTGCGCAAACCATTCTTTGACTTTTCAACACACTGAAAGCAACGTGCGCTATTTTATAACATATACCATCCCTTGACCATCTCTTCAACACCATCGATATGGCGTGGGCATGCTTTACATTGAACGAACCTATGACTTTCTTTTTCATTTTATTAAAAAAAAAACAATGTACGCTAATAGGGACGACCCGTCGTTCCCAATGAAAAAAAATAAAATAAAATAAAATATCGCGAAGATAAGAAGATACGCAAAGAAGGAACAAATAGCGGCAGGAACAAGAAATGAAGTAACACAGGTAACAAATATCACAGCTTCGCCGAATCTAGCGTCCTTCTCCGTTGCGTCGCCGGGCATGGTCGGGTGAACATCTGGCCATTCGTTCGAATCCATAGGTTGGCGACTGCAACAACAAAGAGAGCGCGAAATACTATGTTAGCTAACGTTGATAAGAAGAGCGCAATAGTAAACCATGTGATTTGTTCCGTCAGAAAATGAAGGATGAAGTATTTACATCCTTTAACCAGTCGTTCTCAAGTTATCTACGACATTTAGAGAAATAAAGGAAGGCATCTGAAGTGGTTATGTTTTTTCAAAACCATAAGAAAAAAACTAGCAGTTGTTCCGTGTACGAATACAACCGATGAGCCAAGCTCCTTAGAAATGGGACGCACGTGGCGTTCGGCGCGCGCGACGTTTCATTGTCCAGGCAACGGACCAACCATGGATCGGACGACAGGGTGAAGCGATGGTTTCGCGCGTTCGCCGGTTTGAGGGGAGAGGGAGACTAATCTGCCTCCGTTTCGCGTGCGTTCGTATTCTCGCGCTTTGTGCATCGTGCAGACGCTATCCGCGTTCCAGCGCTCATAAAGCTCATTTATCCTCCCGCGTGAGGGGGAGACGCCACAGCTGGCACCGTGCCAGGGAGCTTCAACGGCGACGGCGGAGTGCCGGCCTAAGGAACTTCGCTCCTAAAAAATCTGACAGTGAGGCCACAAAAAGCGTGAGAGAAACCAAGTTGTTACTTCCAACTTGGTTTCTCTCACGCTTACTTCCAACGTGTAACAATGACCTAAGTTTAATAACCATGTTTGTGTCACACCTGCGGAAATATATCGCTTTTTTGAAATATCGCGCCTCATGGCACTCTTTCAAAATGGCCGTCCGCTTTACGGGCACGAAAGGTAAACAGCACTGCCCGTCGTAGCAGGTGTATACGTACCGTGCTTCGTGCCGTGTAGCACCGAGCATGCGCCGTGCAATGTGCGCACGTCGTAGCTGCCGTCTTCGCGCATGTTGTACCAGAAGGCAGCCGAGCCCTGCGACAACAGGAGCATGAACATAACCATAGGCGTCCGGAGGAGGGGGGGGACAATGGGGGGGGGGGGCAGCTACGCTTCCCTGAAATTTCGGATATTTTCTTTGCATTAGCAATAAGCTACAAAGCTTGATTAGCACACTCAGGTCCCAGCCTTGTTTGTTGTTAGACAAGTCTGCATGTTACGCTCTACTATTTGACTAATCTTGCCGGTGACGTCACGGCAGTGATAGGCTGTCAGTGCTGGATGCCTATCCCCCCCCCCCCCCCTTCCCCCACGCGATGCGGATGTACCCCTCTGCAATAAATTCTGCGGACGCCCTTGAACATAAGTAGTGATTTCAACTTCTTTAAACATTTCGTCTGATATTCAATACGGTTTTGAGCCAACCGCATTGGAAAGGTGCAGTGACAGGTCCGGAAATTGACCAGCCTTTTTTTTTTCGTTCTCTCGAAACAGCAAAGCAAGCGCTGCAGCCTTACATTACTCTCAGAGCAGGCGACACAACATCCACGACGACAGTATCATCCCATTGTGAGATGCCCTGCATTCGTGCATGTACCACAGGTGATGATGTAGCAGGCGGTAGCTCTCAACACTGATGCCACCAAACACAAACAAAAAAGAACTTGCAACACGGAACGGATGGATGGACGGTCAAACTTTATTTAGAGTCCCGAGATACGCGACTAGCGCGCAGGGGTCTTCTCCCACGTTGTGACGTGCAGGCTAGGCTAAGCCTGATCGCCGCAACGTGGGCTCTCTGGACGGCCCAAAGCTGATCCCCTTTGTTGGGGCTTCTCATGGTGGAAGCTCGTTGTAATTTTGAGAAGCGGAAGGTCCCTGTGTGAACCATCCAGCTCGGTGCCAGTGAATACCAACCGGAACAGCGGAACCAACGGGAAATGAAAGTTTACCGAGGTCAAGGGCCTCGCGACGTTTAGCACCGTCTGGCACGGTCTGACAATGTCGGCTCTTGCCCACGTCAACCTTCGTTGTGGGACAGTTCGGGATCCCCGACAGGGGCGGCACCTTGATTTTACAGCGTAAGCTGTTATGAGATCACAAGAACAGCAGAGGGGAAGGGGCAGGCGAAAATTTGCCCACTGGCGCCGCCCCTGATCCCCGATAGTAAGGAGAGACACCTGCTTATAGATGCCGCTAGATTCAACGATCTCTGCAAGCTTAACATTATTGTCACCGGAAGAAAGAACTCGCGAACGATTTGAAACAGACTTTATCCCTACACACTACAGCAATGCAAAGCAAGAAAAATCCAGCGAGGGATTTCTAAAGATGGTTTCGATATTTGCAAGCATGCTTTAGCTGATGTTAGGTGTTACCGTAATTCGTGCATTTCTTCGAAAACCATTTCTTGGCACCGCTAGCTATTTTAAATGCGAAGCATTTCTTAGCGAACTTCGGCGACTTTGAGCGTATCTATCTATCTATCTATCTATCTAGCCGCCTACGACTTTGTGCTCTCCTGGCCGTATCGTTAATGGGATTTATACCAAATTTGGTATGGCATAACATGACTGTATGACGAACATAAATGGCTGGTTATATCATGAAAATCATGAATAACTTGTCATGAAAAGTATGATTTACATGCCACGCTCATGGCCGGCTCGCGGCCGTTTCGTTATCTTGATATACACCAAATTTGGGATTGAGTGACGTGACTGTATGACGAACATAAATGACAGGTGGTAATATGCAGATAATGACATGCATGTCATGTACAACATGATTTACATGCCACGCTCATGGCGCCCTGACAGCCGTTTCGCTAGCTTGCTATACACCAAATTTGGTATTTCGTGACGTGACTGTATGACGAACATAAATGCCAAGTGGTAAAATGAAAATCATGACATGTCATGTGCAACATGACTTGCATGCCACGCTCATGACACTCTCGTGGCCGTTTCGCTAGCTTGAAATACACCAAGTTTGGTATTGAGGGACGTGACTGTACGACGAGCATAAATGACAGGTGGTAATATGAAAATCATGACCTGCATGTCATATACAACATGATTTACATGCCACGCTCATGGCGCGCTGACGGCCGTTTCGCTAGCTTGATATACACCAAATTTGGTATGGCGTGACGTTACTGTATGACGAACATAAATGCCAAGTGGTAATACGGAAGTCATGACATGTCATGTGCAACATGACTTGCATGCCACGTTCATGACACACTCGTGGCCGTTTCGCTAGCATGATATACAACAAACTTCGTATTGAGGGACGTGACTGTATGACGAGCATAAATGACAAGTGGTAATATGGAAACCATGATATGTCATGTGCAACATGACTTGCGTGCCACACTCATGGTACTCCCGTGGCCGTTTCGCTAGCTTGATATACACCAAATTTGCTGTTCAGTGACGTGATTGTATGACGAGGATAAATGACAAGTGGCAATATGCAAATCATGACATGTCATGTGCAACATGACTTGCGTGCCACGCTCATGACACCCTTGTGGCCGTTTCGCCAGCTTGACATACAGATTTTTAAGGTGAAGGCCTTTAATGTCTCATTTTTCACGTCCGACGTCCGCCCGTCCGTCCGTCCCTCCAGCCGTGCCCTGGCACAGTGCCAGGTGGGCGCCGGGGCGCGCAAACGGACGCTGGTCGCGTTGGACTTTACAGCGCTCGCGCTTTGCTTGCGTAGCGTCGCTGTGACTAGCGTCTCTAATCATGCAACGAGGGAGACGCGCGCATCACGTTCCATTCTGACCGACCCCGTCTCAGTGGGCGCAGGCGTTCGAGGAACACACTTTGGAATTGACAGGGTGTCGGTCAATTTAAACGCTGGAACGTGCATGGCGTCTGCATGATGCGCAGAGCGCGAGAATACGAACGCATGCGAAACGGAGGCAGATTGGTCTCGCGTCTCGTTGCGATTCGAGGTAAAAAATTAGGCGAACATAAGTGGCAGGTTGTAACATGAAAATCATGGCATGCATGTCATCTACAATGCCATTTACATGCCACGCTCATGGTGCGCTTGCGTCCAGTTCGCTAGCTTGATATACACCAAAATTTGTATTGCGTGACTTGACTGTACGACGAATACAAGTGACAGGCCCTAACATGTAAATAATGACATGCATATTATGTACAGCATGATTTGCTCCTTGCTGGCTGCTTCGCATCACATCGATTCCCACAGTGCGTGGTATCTGCCGGTTTTTTCATTTATGGAATTTGCCTGCTTTGCACACCTCTGGGCTCTGTTCGAGGTGTGCAACTGTAGCTGAACAAAATTCGCTGCTGGGATATAGTTGGTTCATATAGTCTTGAATACTGGATAGCGCCGGATTCGAAATGGGACAAAGAAAGAAGAGTGATGCACAGGACAAGCGCGAAACCTGTGCACCGGTGTTCTTTCCATGTGCTGTGTCTAATCCGCGCTATCCAGTATTTAAGAGCATGCAACTGTGTTGCATAACAACAGTTATTTCACGCGAGGTGTGCCGATTGAATGACACTTACCATTCGCGGGGAGACGCCTGCCTTGGCGTAGGGGAACACAGTCGAACCTCCCAAACTCACATCTGACAGCTGCTCCGTCGAAGGGAAAATGAGAAAAAAAGAAAAAAAAGATCTGCATTGATAAGGAAAAACAGTCGTGACGGCGAGCCAAACACGCGAATTCAATTCGTAAAAGAGTCGAAAAGGCAGAAGCAAATCAGGACGAAGTGTTATTAACTGATGCTGTTGAAAAGGTGTATTACCTAAACAGAACGGCGAGAGGACATTTAACGGAAGTGACTATAACAACAGTGTTTGAGCGGGGAATGTCGTGTGGCCGACGTTTGGGCACGGGCACTTGTTTCGTTGGGAAGCAGCTGTTTCCAGCATCAGCATTTATACATGCACTAACCGATCCTCTACCACGTTAGGAGGAGGCGGAATAGAAGAAACTTGTGCGTAGATGATGCGGTAAAGTAGGTCAATGTGTTAAAAACAGAAGACAGAGAGGTTTACGGTTGACTCGGCTGAGTTGTGATAATTATCGTGCACATAGGTGTGACCATGTTGTAATGTATAACACCGCCCGTTTATTTTCGAGCAAGGAATAGTCAACGGCTTTAATGACCACGTCCGGATATCTAGAGTAAAAGATATCGTCTTCAAGAACGGTTTAACTCACTGCATGTAATTAACTTCGTGTACCCCTTCTAAGTCGCTACAAACGTCATCTCCGGTCCCTCAGTGTATAGTATTACGCACAAGTTCAAACTGCCTATTAACCCTTCGCGGTCCGTTTTTTTCCCCTTCCTTTTTCCTCGTTAACGTATGCCGCAGTCGCATCGTTGTGTGCCACTTCCGTTGTGTAGGCGAGCTTTTCATTGAAGCCTAGAGGCTCATAACTGAAATGCCCTCTGTATTTTTTGTTCCTTGTATTCAATGAAAACAAACAAACAAAGAAGCAAACAAGGAAAAGGCAAATAGCGAGAAAACATGAGCAAGACCGCGCGAAAGTGAAGCACAGCGGCCCACTTTCGCTCCACGTGTCTGGTATGTTAGAGCGGCGACGCCGGTGGTGGTCAGAGACTCACGTAGAACATGAAGGTAGCGATGCGGTCTCCGGACAGCTTATCCGTTTCGTCGATTTCTTCCAGCTGTGGGCAGAAAGAACGGAAGAAAAAAAAAAGAGAGAGAAAAATACAAACAGGAACGTCTCAGCTTCGCACATAGGCGTATGAAGTGCGGCATATGCACGTAACAACGAAAAAAAAAAAAAACACACACACAGACGGAAGAGCGCACGCGCATCGTTGAGATTGCACATTCACGTTTGGGGTCAATGACGAAGCAAGTCGTGTCGCTTTCACTCGGTGCTCTAAGCGTGGTGGCTCGGTCCGTCTCCAAGACTTCATGATATACGCTCGTTATTATTATTATTTATTTATTTTTTTGCTTTCTTGGAAGATGAGGTGGGTGGTAATTTTTTATGCCCTGCACGTGCGACGTAGTGCTGAATGGGCGACGCAAACAGGGATGAAAAAGTAAGAAATAGTGTATGTATAAGAGTAGAAACATGACGAAAACTCCCTCTTTGAGCCGTCGGACGTAAGTCACGACTACAGCGAGTACAGAGATGATCGTTTTTTTAAATACTTCTATCAGGTTCACATGCACCGTTCTTATTTGTTTATATTCTTCTTTCTCATTTTTTCTTCCCACTCTTCTGAAATATTTTAGTCCTCTTCCCCATCCCTATACAGAGTAGCATGTCAGCGCTATACAGACGCCGGCAAAAATATCTGTTTTTCTAATAAAGAGCTCTCTTCAGAGACTAACACTTTAGATGGTGCAACTTTAGATGCAGGGGTGTAAAAAACTGTCGTTTTTTTTTTTTGGGGGGGGAGGGGGAGGGGGGGGGGAGTTGTCCTAACTACCCTTTATGTATGTTCGTGTGTGTGTTGGTATGTGTGCGTGTATATCATCATCATCATCATCATCATCATCAGCAGCAGCAGCAGCAGCAGCAGCAGCAGCAGCAGCAGCAGCCTGTATACGCCCACTGCCTGACAAAAGGCTCTTCCATGTTTCTCCAATCAACCTGGTCCTCTGCTCGCAGCATCCCCGTTATCCCCGCAAGACGTATCCCCTCAAGGGAAAGGTAGATGCACCTTGCCGGTGCCTATAGCTACGCCACAGTAAACTGGAGGCTTGCGAAAAGGGTTTTAGTTAAATTGACGACGATGCAGCAAGCCACGGTAAAGAAAACTGATAGGTGTGTATATGCACATGCATAATACAAAAAATTCAAGGGGGGGGGGGGGGGAGGTGTCTACGCCAGTGTTCGGGAATGGCATAATTTTGCTGTGGGCAGCACGACCCGGACAGAGGACTAAAAGAAACGTACACACAGGTAGAATCTGTTTGACAGAGGACTAAAAGAAATGTAAACGTTCTTTTAGTCCTCTGTCTGGGTCACGCTGCCCACAGCAAAATTATGTTTAACTACCAACTCGCCCAACTCGCCGTTCTGATTCGGGAATGGAGGGGCTTCGCCCTGCTATGCCAATGTCAAGATGTAAGTGTACTACAGGCTTACGCAATCCCTTCGAAGCGTGCGCAATGAACAGCTCGAGGACTGGAACGTCTACGAATTTCGCGTATTTAGCAGCACGTCCAAGGGTCCCACTGTTAGTCGAACTCGTCGCTATTTTAGTTCACTGAACGAATTGGTTACAAACCTTCCGAAACATGTGTTGGGCCTGTAGCTGCCGGACAGTTTGTGGGTCCAGCGGAACCATAACGATCGCGCCGATTTTGGCATTAATTACTATGCAGCATAAGCAAGTTGACTGCGCGTATAAGAACCGACTCACTTTAGAGAAATGGATGCGCTACATAACGTAGTATCCCTCAAGGCTACCATGCACGCGCCACCACTGGAGAAGTAATACATCAGAGATGGCAAGATTACGGTTAAAAGTAAGTGGGTTACATTACTAACTACCTTGGAAATTTTTTTTCTAAATGTAATTAAATTACGTCAGAAGGTACAGCTCACGCTGAGCAACAACATTACATTACTATAACTGTTGAAAAGTAATGAAACAGTTTTGAAGTTACTTTAACAAAAGTTAACCCTTCATGCGCAACTCATATGGGCTTTATAGCACTTATACATTGAAATCTCTGACATTTTTGTTCAACTTCCCACGCTGTAGGTTTGGCACTCAGATTAGCTTGCCTCTGTTACTTCTGTTTCCTTTACTTGGCCAATTTTATTATGCCACGAGGGAAGCGGGCATACTACATTGTAGTCAAACGTATTGGGAAAGTAACTGAAGTGAAATTGAATTTATTTTCAACTGGGTCGCGAGGACTTCTGGGCCAATAAAAGATGCACTTAGCAGCTTGGGGTGAACCTGGCCACCTCATGCACACGAGAGTTTTATAGTGAGCCAATAAAACAGACTAACGCATTGGCAGTATAGTACGCACAAGTCATCATCATCATCATCATCATCCTGACTACGCCCACTGCAGGGCAAGGACCCCTCCCATGTTCCGCCAGTCAATCCGGTCCTGTGCTTTCTGCTGCCACGTTATGCCTGCAAACTTCTTAATCTTATCTACCCCCTAATTTTACTGTCTCCCCCATCACGCGTTTGCCTTCTCTTGGAATCCAGTCAGTTACCCATAATGACCAGCGGTTATCCTGCCTACGCGCTACGTGCCCGGCAGGGGCGTAGCCAGAAATTTTTTTCGGGGGGGGGGGCACCTCCTTGATTTCGGGGAGGGCACCTCCTTGAAATGGCCATTTTTCGCTATATATGCCATGGCGAAAAAAAAATTTCGGGGGGGGGGGGGGGGCACGTGCCCGGTGTGCCACCCCCCGGCTACGCCACTGGCGCCCGGCCCATGTCCATTTCTTCTTCTTGATTTCAACCATGATATCCTTAACCCCCGTTTGTTCCCTGACCCACTCTAATCTCACGAACAAGTAGTTATGATTAAAACAATGAGCAATATTACAAAGAGAAACATCTCGTAAAAGCGTAACAAAGAAAGTTCGTGGAAACGAACCCCTTACACGAGTAGTTACAATCATACAAATATATGGCGTAGATACGTTTTGCGAGAAATTTCCTTGAAACTACTCGCTTGAATTAATTCATTGCATAGCTTATTACAGTGAAAAGTAATTTAATTTCCGCAACTTTATTACTGCCAAGTCTTATTACTGTCAATAAATGACAACGGAATATCGAAGTCAAGGACTTGGGACGAGGCCTGGTGTGTTAGTATTAAGGCCCGTATTCAAGAAGAGAACTTAAGTTTCGCGATAAGTTGACTTATGAAAGTATGAGGAAAGTAGAAGTTTGAGTTAAGTTTGGGGAAAGTTTCAAAAACTGCACTTCAGGCCCGCTTATGAAAGTATTACCATAGTCCCTCAATAGCTGTTATTACTTTTCTGGATAAGTATGGCTCCTGGGAACGAGGCTATAGAAGTTTTCATACTTGTTTCATTAAATAAAGCACCAATAAATTGCTGTAATTTTCGCGGAACACTTGGCGGAACCCTCCGTATAAGTAGATCCTCAGGTTCTAATACGATGGCGACAGAAGAAAACAAGGGGGGGGGGGGGGGGGGGGGGGCAGGGTTGCCGTTGGGTGGACTTGAAAAGGAGCCAGAACTCAAGCCAAAAGTAGCCAGAAGTAGCCATGCCATTTAATATTATCGCCAAATTTGTAGCCAAGTGGAACAGAAGTGGTATTATGAGCAGAGTCTTTAGTATTGATCAACAAATAATACCATTTTGAATAAGTAGGAGCATAGAAAGCCACCGATAAGTTGGAATTAAGTGAACGAATTATGATAAATTCATGACGCGTGCATATATTTTATGTAGAAAAAATGAGTTCTTGCCAGACACAAAGTTACATTAGAATATTCCAACCAGGAAGTCAGAAGGAACATGTATTAGTTGAAACAGATTTCCGTTGAAGATGCAGATCAAATTCTGGTTGTAGATTAACAGGCCAGCTAAATTTTGTTGCAGATGTCTGTTTTCCCAAGAGTACACGAAAACACGCACTGCGCATCAGAATTATTCGTAAAACTTGCGCGTAGCATCACAATAGATGGCGGGAAGCTTGAGCACCGAGCTGGCCACGTGTTCGTCACCATGCATGCAACTTCGCCACTCCGGGTTTGGAGACGCGCTAAGCGTCGCGTAAGGGTGCCTCGATGCGCACCAGCCTACTGGTGGGTGGAGGACGACCGTACGCATCCGCTGAAGCGAGAGAAAAGCTTAAAAACAATGTGTTTCGTCTGCAAAAATGAGAAAAAATGGCTACTTAACGCGCCAAAGCCGCATTTTAAAAGTAGCCAGAAAATAGCCATGGCGCCAACTGCAAATTTTTGTCGCCAGAGGGGGGTCGAAAAGTAGCCAATTTGGCGCAAAGTAGCCACCAACGGCAACCCGGGGGGGGCGCTTAGCTTCCGCGTGTAGCTCCATACCGCATTATCTGTATGCACTATCGTAAGATCATCTCGACTTTTATTGCTTATTATCGCACACTGTCGCAGCGAACGTCCAACTCTGAAAGGAAGTATTTTTCCTTTACGATACCCTGAGTTTCAAATACATTTCCCGTCTTTTTCCTGGTATCGCGTTCGCACTGCACCTTTCATTGCTTTTCATTTTTATTTATTTACTGCATTTCAAGTGCACTTGGGTGATTTATATTCCGCGCTATGGTTTTTCCCAGGAAGATTGTATCGCGAGCACGTACACCAGGAACTCCGCGACCCCTGCTGCTCGGTGAGCTGTATAGTCTCTCGAACTTAAATTTATAGTCGCCCGAGATATTCTGTCGCCGTGAATTTGCATGCAGAACGCCTAACCCGTCTTGTCTTATCGCAAATAAGCTCGCGGTGTCGCCTAAATGTCACTGTATATCGCGCGTGTTCTTCTCTGCGAATAGAAAGCACCGATTGTTGTTACCTGATCCCTCTAATCTGCCTCGCAGTCATTCTTTTTAGTTCTCTTTTTACGGGACCTGCGTTTATTTTATCCTTACTGAGACAGCCTGGCAGCGTCTTGGCCTAAATCGATGGAAGCGACGATCGCGTATCTTATCCGCTATCTACTGTGAACTATTCAGCCATGTGCCGCAGAAATCAACTGAAATTAGGTCTTAGGAAACTGAAGGTACGACTTCATAATGAGGCATACCGTAGTTTAGGGCTTCGGATTACTGGTTAAACCTTCAGCTCCTTTAACGAGCACCCATTGCAAGGTACGCGAACGTTTCTTTCTATTCTTCTCTCTCTCTCTCTTTCTCCTGGATTCAGCCCCCGGTTAGAATGCAGCCACAGCGGTGGGAATCGAACTCGCAACCTCAGCACAGCCCGTATATTTCGGCCGCAATCGCGGTTTATGAATTTCACGAATATTCAAACACCCAACGCAGTGCTCTCCATAGGCGTGCGCCCGGGGGGAAATAGGAAGTGGTGTGCCCCCCTCCCCCCCCCCCTAATCATCTTAAGGGGGGGAGGGCGCCGATTCCGCCCGATAACTTCACTCATTAGGACGTTTCACGTGATTTTTTCATTGCGCAGGGTTACGGCTACGCATGTTTTTTTTTTTTTTTTTGACGATAATGGCGACCAAGAATCCCTAACGCTGCGTTCAAAGAACTGTTCAGTTCCCACCTTTTACACGGAAAGCCGGTGTCCAATGGCAGTCCTTCGTGGGAACCACGTCACAGCTTCATTTTCATTTTTTGCGTCCATTGCGGAGCTCATTTTCTTGCGGACTAGACCAAAGTAAGGGGAAGGGGGGGGCGGGTTGTGCTGCGATGAAACTCCCTCCCACCCAACTCAATGAAGAACCGTGCGCACGCCTATGGTGCTCTCCAGGGGCGTAGCCAGCAATTTTGTTCGGGGGGGGGGGAACGGGCCCGGTGTGCCACCCCCTGGCTACGCCACTGGTGCTCTCCATCATAAAAAAGCTTCTATGGCTGAGCAGAGGGAATATTTTAGGTGGAATACGAGGTTTAGTGGGCCTGAAAGCTGGGCCAGTTGGTAACCGTACTTGAACATAATTTAACTCAGCGCACGACGACGCGGACACAAAAAGAAGGGACAGACCACAGCGCTGACTCGCAACTGAATATTTATTGGAAGACATGGACGTGTCCCTTCTTCTCTTGTGTCCGCGTCGTCGTGCGCTGAGTTAAATTATGTTCAAGTTTAGTGGGTACCTGACGCAGCGGGGCACAAGCGGCAAAGCCTCCGCCGCCAATACTGGGCTTGATTCCAAGGGCACCGGGCGCATTCCACTTTCTTCTGTTTTTCAGCCCTCGTCCACCCATAAACGATACTACACCGCCGTGCTCCACTATGGCTTACAGAAATAACTGTCTTTCCTAACCTAAACCGCTATCGCGTTTCGTAAGCTGTATTCGACTTACCTGCTCCTTCGTGAGACCCTCGAACAGGTAGTCGTGGTGCGGTTCGTAGTGGCCACCGGGTCCGTAGGAGTTGTACTACGTCGCCGCGAGCATTCATGCGGGAGAAACAAAACAAGAGAGAGATGCGACCGAGATTGTGAACGGGTAGAGGCGAGAGGCAAAGCGTCGCGCTTGCGACGTATACTAAAAAGAAAGAAATGTGAGGTCAAACGAGGGTATGGATATCTCTCTTCCTCGGTCGCATACACTGTGTGTCCGCTCGAGGTTTCCCGGACAACCAAACGCTCACCAAATAAAAAGCAACCAGCTTCGACAATGTTTCGCCTTAGTCCGAGGCGTTTCCAACGAAGAAGTACCAGACGGGAAGTCTAATAAAAATTAGCAGTTGTTCCGTGTACGAATACAACCGATGAGTGAAGCTCCTTAGAAATGGGATGCAAACGACGTTTTGAAACTGTTGGCGGCGTCGGCGCTTAGATTCGGCCGCTCAAGCACGTACGGCGGGATCGTGTCGGCTAAGCCGTTGTAGCTCCGCTCACCGCAGTATCCTGTTGCCGGGCTCATCTTGCTGCCGCTGCTTTGGCTTTGCGTTCCGCATCCTTGCCAGGCTGCTTATCGTCTTCATCATCACGTTTACGTTTCTGAGGACTACTATCCATGTTCTCTGAGCAGCCCTAACTAATCTCAAGTGGGTCCCTATATTTATATATGTACAAACATGGTTTTCGATTAATTTTACTGTCGTTTACGAACGCGAACTGTTTTTGCACCGCGCGCCTTGTTTTTTTGCGCAACGCGCACCGTACGCCGCGTGCCTTGCTTTCTTTTGTTCTTTTTTTTTCTTTTTTTCTGCGCTGGCGCCGGCAGAGACGAAGAAAGAGGGAGAGCGAAACTATTCTGCCTCCATTTAGCATGCGTTCGTATTCTCGCGCTTTGCGCATCGTGCAGACGCCACCCGCGTTCCAGCGCTCATAAAGCTCATTTATCCTCCCGCGTGAGGGGGAGACGCCACAGCTGGCACCGTGCCAGGGAGCTTCAACGGCGACGGCGGGGTGCGGGCCTAAGGAGCTTCACTCCCAATAATAATATTTGGGGTCTAACATCCCAAAACCACGATATGATTATGAGAGATGCCGTAGTGGCGGGCTCCGGAAACTTTGATCATCTGGTGTTCTTTAACGTGCACTGACATCGCGCAGTACACGGGCCTCTACCATTTCGCCTCCATCGAAATGCGACCGCCGCGGCCGGGATCGAACCCGCGACCTTCGGGCCAGCAGCCGAGCAACGTAACCACTACACCCCCCGCGGCGCACTGTTCAAAAAGACAAGTCGTGAACACATTACAATACTCTAAATACACTACTATGGGAGATTTATAAGCCGTCCTGATTGCTAACTTAAGCCGAGAAATCAGTGTTGCTATGCCGCGTGCGACAGAGTCAACGAAAAAGTGCTCCAACATGAACCTCTATGCTTTCAGTAACAACGGTAGCCCAAGGTTCCTCTGCAACGTTTTTAAAACTGGCCATCTCAACTACAAAATATGTATGTGTCACGAACACCCTTAAATCATATTTCACAGGAAGCAACAAATTTTATTTTAATATCAGGGACATGATGAGACAATGCCTTTTTAATGCTTAGTTAGCGAAGCAAGAGTCTTACTAGAAGTTATTCCAGGATGCGTGTGTTTGACCGTGGCCTCCGCGATTAGTTCCGGCAACGCGCTGTTGCCGGAGCCGATCGCGGAGGCCATGGTGCCAAAAACGAAACTTCAGCGTTAACATCCCGGGGGCTGTGTTATGAGATGATCGCATTCGGCGGCATTACCACCTTGCGTGACGTACGGTCTGACGTGTTCAATAACTGAATCAACTACTAGCCCGTGACGCTATGGTTGCACTGGCCGTTTGTATTTTTGAACCTCTCATAGCCCAAGAGTGACCTCACTGTGCGAGCGCAGAGCGACAAGTGTGCGGCGCTTTCGAATGTACCGGCTTCAGCATAGTGTCTAAGCTTGGCTCTGACTACTTGAAATATTAAAAAAAAAATGATGACAGCTTCGCACTAGTGAAGCCAAGCCTGAAGGAAGAGCGCAGCTGGGTGGCTGTGGGCCCTTGTCAAGTTTCCTGTTTCGGAGAGTAGCTTTTAACTACAGCTGCCCTTCAATGAGTGTATTGATGAAAAATAAACATTAGTTATTATTACTACTGATAAGGGAGTGTAGAATTTTGGTTAGTTTCAGTGCAAGCGAGAGACTAAGAAAGTATAGTTTGTGAGTGAATCTGAGTGGGTTCGTTCCAACTCATTACAAAGGGCTGATGATGATGATGAAATAAACGTTTATTATGTCGAGCCATAATTCTTCATCGTCATCAGCAACCGCATCAACAAAGTGCCCGTAATGCCTTGCAGATGTGCAGCGGGTACCTTGCTTCTCCGAAAAATGACGAATAATGGCGTAGCGGGTGCTTTTCAACTTGACAAAAATGATTAATAATTGCGTAGTGGGCACCTTGCAAGTGTACTTCTACTAGTACCCCCAAGAAAGTTTACAACGGGCTTTAGAAATGGCGCTCTTCCAGCTTTCGCCGTGACTGTGCTGCGCTTTCCGCGCAGACCCGGCCTTTTTTTTTACGCATGAAAGTGGCGTAATGCGCATGTCACTCACTTTTTCAAGCGAAGTTTGGAGTAACTTATATGTGAAGTTGGCGAGGTTCGCTAAAACCCTCCTCACCCACAGCTAGCGAGCACCAAAGAAAGCTTAGCCGAGGGTCATGAGAAGGCACGGCAGCAAGTAAAAAAAAATAATTCCTTTGTCCAACCAAGAGTAGCTGAAGCCATTGCGGCAACCTCTTTTTACTGATTACTCACCTGCAATATCTCGGAGTCTCCGCGCTCGTAGTCCGTGGACAGTCCGGTGAGCATGGACACCCGCTCGTTGACCCTGACCAGCAGAGGATCGGCGTCGGGGCTCACCCAGCCCACCTGACTGATACGGCCGTGGGACACCGTGTTCTGCGTGGTCTCGCGCACCGTGGCACGGGCCAGCTGCAAGGGAAAAAAAAGGAATGCTTTGCAGCGAATCCGCTGGATGGACACGCACACACACACACACACACACACACACACACACACACACACACACACACACACACACACACACACACACTATATATATATATATATATATAAAGGAAATAATTGTAAACTTAAGGGCTCGTTTTGCTTTGTTAAACACAGTATTAATGAGAACTAACAGACAAAGATACCAAGGAAAGTATAGGGGAAGCCATTAGCAGTAATTGTAACGTAAACGTGAAGAAAGGAAAGTGGACAAAAAGATAACTTGCCACCGGCAGGATCCGAACCTGCGACCTTCGAATAACGCGTCCGATGTTCTACCAGTGAGCTACAGTGGCGGTCATCCCTCCGTCCACTTTATATATATATATATATATATATATATATATATATATATATGTATATATATATATATATATATATATATATATAGATGACTGAAGAAAAAGATGCACGTGCGAAATATTATATTTACGTTTCGGTTGGTGGACCAGCCGAAATAAAATATTTGGCACGTCGTGCATCCTTTTCTTCAATCATATTCCGTGCCGGAACCATCGATCTTCAAACCCTATTTATATATATATATATATATATATATATATATATATATATATATATATATATATATATATATATATATATATATATATATATATATATGCGCAGGTCATTCGTGTGTTCGTGTGTCGGTTTCGTCTGTTACGTGACTCCTGCGCCGGCTATACTAAGAGAAACGTGGACATCAGTGTGTAATTCATTGTGACGAAACGTGGACAGCGTGCTAAACGTCGGGAGAAGTATTCAGAAAGACGACAGCGACGGAGCTTTGCGGGGCCGTTATCGACGCCTCGCGTTCGTCTTCGGCGACGGCTTCGGAAACTGACGAAACGACGGTAGTGGGTGCACGCATAGGGGTGCGCACGAGGGGGGGCATGGGAGGGGGGGGGGGTGGCCGCAAAGTCAGCCTAATACATTGACATAATTGGAGGGGGGGGGGGGGGGAGCGCTGCGACTCGGTAGGGGGGGGGCGCAAATACAGCCCCATACATTGACATAACAGGGAAGGGGGGGGGGGGGGCGCTGCGACGATCGTTCGCCCCCCCTGAAGGGGAACCCTGCGCACACCTTTGGGTGCACGCACTACGGAACGTTCGACTAGCCATATTTTTGGCAAACTATGCCTTGACTACGAGGGTAAAGAATCATAATCAAGTGTAAGTAGCTTTCGCTCGCGTAACTGGGTCTTGCCGAGCTAAGCCGCAGCCATGTTGTTTTAAGTGCGCCGGCATTTAAGTCCGCCGGCATCCGCGCTCATCCTCCTCTCCCCTAGCAACGGCGCGAGGAGCGGAGAGGAGCGTCTGTAGCAACGGCGCAGCGACGTCACGCCCCACGTGACTGCGCGCGCTCCGCCGAGACGAGTCGCCGTACGCCTCCGTCTACACCAGTGCCTACTCCGGCGATGCCGTCCTGGTTGTGACCGTCTACCTAGCCCCGAACCTCTCGCGAGATGCCGTCTTGGAGCAGATGGATGCGGCGATGGAGAGTGTGTCTGTGCGCGCGCGTCCCTCGGTTCCGGTTGTGGTGGTGGGTGACTTTAACGTGGACGTTAGAAAGGACAATGGCTGGTTGGTTGACCACATGCTGAACAATTACTCGATGACGTGTCTGTCTCTCGAGTTTCCGACCACAATCAACGGTGGCTTCATAGACTTGGCGTTCAGTAGGAACTGTACGGTCCGCGCCGTCTTGCCGGATCCGCTCACCGTCCATTTCTCGGATCACAAAGCGCTGGTACTAACCGTGAGCTACAACGATAACACGAATAGGTGCTGATCTGTAGTGACGTGTGTAGTGTGTGTATGTGTGTGTGTGTGTGTGACGCACTCGCGAGGTGCATTAATGCATCATACGAAAAGCGTGAAGTGTAAAATAAATAAATAATACTTCATATATAAATGTGTGTGTGTGTGTGTGTACAAATGCATCATGACAACAACACTTTAAATAATTAATTACACTTAATCATCATCATCAGTAAAAGTGCTTTGCACTTAAAAACGGCCAGACCTCCGTGGGTCGGCTGGCGCGTGCTCTCTCGCTGCCGTCTCCTTCGCTCGGCTCTGCAGTTTAGTCGCGCGCGCCCCCCTCATAGCATCACCCCGTGCTTCGCACTTCCTCATACTCCCCTTCGGGGAAATGCGGGTTTTTTTATACTTCCTTAGCAGGGAGTTTCCGGTTTTCGCTTCGAATTCTTTTCTCGCACTTAACACCCTGGAATTACCTTTAGTAACACTCTTGGTTTGTTAGTTACGCATTGAAATGGCGTTGCATTGTTGCTTTTTAGAGATTAAAATAAGGTTTGTTGTTTCCCACGAAGTATAATCTAAAAATGTCTTCGGGACACGAAAATCTTGCTAGTTTAGACAAGCAGTTTTGGAAAAGTTTCGGAAAAACCTTGTACTACTGATGTTACTCACATGATAGAGATCGGAGCACGCGTTGTGGTCACAGCGGCGTGACATCAGCGTCACTCAGTTGGTTCGTAATGTACCGCATGGATCTGGAGTACGAAGTGCCCTTGACGCACATTATGTAAGCGCATTGAGTCACTCTGTCACTTGCGGGTATCTCTAACTGTAGGGTACATGTACTACTCTGAAGCGTTCAGTTCGTCTAAACGCTCCATTCTAATAACGAGCGTTGCCCGGGTCGTTTAGCTGGTGTTACCAGAGTACGCAATATCGCTTCCATTTCTTCTAAGCGCACAGTTGTTAGGGACAGCTGCATATACATCTATAAATAGCTTTAACTACACCTTTGTTCTGTCGGGTGCGCTGTTCTTTCTCGGCAAGGGTAATTCCTCCGGCAATAGCATTAACGCGAAAGCCTTAGACGGCTCATCAAGCTGGCTGGAAGATTGACACTTCGCCGTCAACACGAGTGATGAAAAAAAAAAAAAAAAAAGCATCATCCTGTGATGGCGTCATAGTTAGGGCTCCGTGTTTTCAGATAATTCCGCAAAAAAAAAAAAATCCGATAAACACTCGCCGATAAAATTTCTGACAATTCGGATTTATTCGATCAACTCCGATTTTAAAAGGTTATTTTCAACGTTCATAGGGCATCTACAAAGCTGAGAAACATCATTCGAAAGTATCGCCCCTATATCAGCGGCAGCAAGCTAGCAATTTATGCCTGCGTCTACTACTACAAGCTTTAAGGTTGTAATACGAACAAACGTAGGCGTTTTATATGCAAGTATTTTTGCTTGTATGTATATGAGTCTGCGTTGAACCTTTCCAGACATCTAAAATACACTTAGTGTGTTCGGATGTATCGTGTTCAGATATCATTTCGTCCAAGATTTCGGAGTAATGAGGATAATAATAATAATAATAATAATAATAATAATAATAATAATAATAATAATAATAATAATAATAATAATAATAAATGCTTTATTTTTCGACAGGAAGATGAGGGAAGCTGGGCGAAAAATCTGAGACGCAGCTTGACTAGCTCCTGCCCCCCCCCCCCCCAAAAAAAAATAATAAAAGTACACTTTGGCAAGTTTACAGCAGTGCAAATCAACAGCTTTATTAACAGTGTAAATGAACAGGAAGTAAGAAGAAATGAAAGGACGGAAAGACTAGATCATCAGCAACAATGTAAAGCATATTCATTGGAAATAAAAGTAATAAGAACACAGTGCAACTACTTATAATGCAAAATTAAACACCGAATTTCGAAGAATTGGAGATTTACGAAACTCCGATAAACGCCGGATTTCCTAAAAAAATAAATAAATAAATAAACGCCAGGAAACACCCTTCGAATTTCCGAGAAATACCCTTCGAATTTCAAGAAAAATAAACTCCGAAAACACGGAGCTCTAGTTGATAATTTCCGATCACCGTCGATCACTGCCGCCAGTGCCGTCTCTCCCTAACGCTGCCCATACACTGGCCCTACACTGGCCATACACTGGCCGTACACTGGCCCAACACTGGTCATACACTGGCCGGTCGCCTAGCCCGTATACGGAAAGCAGTGACGTCACATGATGTCATCCCATGACATCATCATCACTCGTTCAAAGGTGAGCCGATCGTGGCGGCAGTGTAAAAGCAGGTAAAGTGCAGAAAGCTTACAATGCCCCCGATTCTGGTTGGCACTGCTGGACTACGTTAAGTGCATAAATATTTCGGAGGGTGGCCGTGGAGGATGAATGCATAGACTGAGAAAAAAGAAAAGTCACAGTTTCGCCGCATGGGCGAAGCAATGAATGCGATAGCATTAAATTACGAAGTAAAGCTAGCAGCTAACTGTTTCGGATACGATATCGCGTAACTCTACACAGCGCTAATTTTAACGAATACGGCCGCGAAGCAGTTCTCGTAAATCCCATATATGGACTTATATAATAATTCCCATATATGGCTACATCAGGAATTGGGCATATCAGGCCATATATGAATGCTCGCCATATATGTGCCATATATGGCCTGATATGCCCAATTCCTGATATACCCATATATGGCCTGATATTCCCAATTCCTGATATACCCATATATGGATGATGCCTATATATAGCCATATATGGCAATCATCTATATATGGCTATACATGAATTCAGCTTGTGCGGCTGGCATAAATTTCAGCTCCACAAATCATTCTACAGCGAGAAATATTGCACTCTTATAGTTAATGGTGCCTCCAACGGTCTGCAGTCGCTGTCGTCTCCAATCAAAGAGTATCCTGAAAACATTATTGTTCAAGTTATCCTTATTATTGCTCAAATTAACCTGAAGACATTATTGCTAGAAATGTAATTTTGCTGGTTATTAAAAGTTTGCGGTCAGCACATGTCCCTGTTCGTCAGGTTTTTCTGAAAAGATACGTTGCGGTTAAATTGAACGCTTATAGACATTTTCTATTAAGTTTTGTAAACAGATTGTTCGCCGTGTTTTTATTTAAAATCTTTTTTGCGTGTCACTTGAGCGTCTTTTGTGAGTCAAATGGAATTATCGACTTGCTCTTGACCGTATGGACTGCATGTGCGTTTAATAATTTAGGTGATTTGATATGCAACCTTTATGGAGTTCGATCAAAAGCGATTGGTATGCAAGCTTATGATGCGCAAGTATTGGCTAGGAATGAACTATAGCGCAACTGCTAAAAATGGTGGCTATAAAAGCCTCTGCGAGCGTAGGAACGGAGGCTATTAGCCATATTTCTTGCAAACCAGACACTAATAAATTGCTTTTTTAAAACGTAATCTGCTTTCCATACTTCTACTAATACATTATTTTAAACAGTTGCAAGCCCTAATCCAGATCAAAATTATGTTACAGCACTGACGGATTCAAACATGACATCACATTTGTTTTGTGTGTCTAACGACTGGTATGAGCAATTGCTCGAGATAACCACGTTATGGTGCGACGAATCTGGTCTCTAAATATAATGTTGGCTCTGATCTACGCGTTCTGGTCGAAATAACGCTGATATGACCCGAACTGTAGACGGTGGAAACGAAAGCATGTGCGTTACTCAGTCATAAATTGTACTGTTTCAATCCGTGAGCACTGTACACCACCTTGAAAAACTGCAGTCGCTATAATTTATCGCCGCGAGCCCTTATCTTCAACACGCGTAATTCTAAAAAGAAGGGGAAAATTGGTCGAAAACAGACAAATTAGGACACGACCACATAAATCGCATGACACACTTGGGTATGCAGATTGCCAACTCTTTTCCATTTGTCAATCGAGCAAGTTGTAATTTATCTTTGGTGTTCCCTGAAACGTCAAAGCAAAAAAAAAAAAATCCAAATATATTTACAACTATTTTTATTGTTACGAAAAGTACACCACCACGAAAACCATATTTCGTTGTTGGAGCGCTTGTTTCCCATTAAACAGGCCGAATCATGTCTGCAAGAAATAGAATAAAAGAAAGTGTTGTCGTTAAAATAAAATCGCTAGAACACGACGCCCTAATCGCGTAACCACAATTATTATGAAGGTATTTACTCACAAAGAATGCAAACCGCTACGCTGTCTGAGTTTTCATAATTTGTAGTACAACATGCGAAGGCAATCAAAATGATAAACTTACCGTAAAGTTTAGCTGAGGCTTGTGGTTCACGGAGCCAGTCAATCCAGAGAAACTTAATCACACCTAAAGGCGACCACGTCAATTCGTACTGTTTTTCAGAAAGGAAAGCTTACACGCAAGCTTAGGTGTCCATTTTTTCCGCACGAAAAGCTAACGATGGTCAATCCAGCGGCCTCCACAAGCACACACACACAAACACACTTCCATGTGCGTCCACAATTGCACCACGTGCAGCGAAGTAGATTCCTCAGAGCTGCGTTAATATCCTGCGTAAATCGCAGCAGTAGCTGGACACGAAATAAAAGCAAGAGAGAGCAAGCACAAGGACGAACACGAGCCACACTCACGACCCCGGCGAGCGAAGAAGCAACAATGGCGCGGATGGATACACTAGACTCAGCGATACAACATCCTTGAGATCAGCAATTTGCGCGCTTCTCACTGCAAGTAAATTTTGCGAAGCTTATTGGCGAACTAAGTTTCAACTGTCCACAATTAATCACGCAGTATTGATACCTTACGAATTAATGTTTTCGCGCGCTATTTTCTTTATCGCTACTGTAAATCGGTCGACGCGCCTTCTTTTCTGCTGTGTGCAGAGAACGTTTGCAATATGCCTTCGCCGAATTTCTCACCCCGTCAAACCAAAAGCCCCTCTACCTTCGTTACTGTCCTCGCCGCGTACAAGCAGCAGGGTGTGGTCAGACGGGTTCGGGACAATAGGGCTTAAGTTTCCCCCCTGGCCGCGGAGAGCCGCCGGTGCATGAGCTTTGAGAGAGGCATCCGTCAGGCACGTCGCTGCTTCGTGTACGCTGGCTACCGCGACTTGGTCGAGCAGCATTCTTAAATTACTTCTCATGCATTTATAATAATAATAATAATAATAATAATAATAATAATAATAATAATAATAATAATAATAATAATAATAATAATGCAGGGGTACTACAAGCACGAAATGAACATTGAATCAACGATAATAATCTCACATGGCAAAATTCTTTGGCCCCATTGAATCAAATGCGAATGTCCGGGTGCGTATGAACCGCTGCACGCGAGTGTGTAATTGTGCATGTATGTAAATATGTACAGGTATCCATAATTCACAAGCATATGCGCCACACTATTAGTGTTGAAAGGATGTGATTCCGTGTAGGTTTATTTAATGTCTGGCTGCTCCACGGAAAGCTGTAAACTAAGGCCCTGATTCACAAACACGTGTCATGATAATTGCAATCGCAAGGTAACATTTAAGCCAAACCTGATGGGGCGCGTATTAGCGATCCCGACCAAGAAATATGACGCACCTACACAAAAGAGAAGTTTTATTAATTCGGCAGCTTACGTTAAAGGGTGGTATTATAAATATTCAGCATTTTGAGTGTTCAGTACTAAGTCAATTAAATGTGTATCTTGTGTGAGTCAATTGCACCTTTCTTAACGTATGCCCATTAAGTGTGTATCAAATGAGATTCAATTGACGCTTTCAAACCCCACGTCAAATAAATTCTTTATGAGTGTACTCATCAAATTCACGTTAACTTGACAATGAGCACAGTCAAGAACTTTATACGCCGCCAAATGAAACGCAATATGCATTTTTGCAAGGGATCAGCCCAACTTCAATTTTGAATGCCAGCAAAAAGCGTGTAAGTTATACTGACATAATTTTGCCTTTGAAAATACTGCCTCAAACATTGCAATGCGCATACTATTATGGTAAATGACAGCCGAAAGTAATCGCAGATGTGAGTAAAATACATTCACAGAAATCTCGTTAAATGAAGTGTGTAGCATGTAGCCGTCACGACCCTCGTATTATTAGCAATTTTGTGCACTGATGTGCCAGCAAAAAAACTGCATTTAAACTTAATACTATTTATTTAACCCAGCATTACTGCGGACAATCGAAGTTGCATGCATGGCGGTTTTTTTATATACCACAACTATAAATATCGCATTGGTTAATCATAATAGCCAGGTTTGGGAGCTTGCATGTGTTATGTGTGCCGACAGGATTGCGCCCTTGTAAAACATCTCTGCTCTCGTATATATAATTACACACTAACGACGTCGTAATAATTGCAGCCTATTGTTGAAAACCTAAAGTACATGAAAAACTTGTACTAAAGTTTTACACGAGTTCGCACACCTTGCACTGTCACGCACATAAACCATAATATTTGATCTTTTGGGATTGCGTTGCAAAAACAATATCTGTACTTCATACTATTGTTGATGTAGATAATAGGTCACTTTTCTGTACGGATTGCCACATATGAAATTCCGCATAAAGTCAATGACTGGTGCTATATATACGTTGCTCATCCCATATATGGGAGCACTTCCCCATATAAGGGGATCTACTTGGTGTTATATATGGTGTGGCCGCGCCATATATGGCTGGATTTGACCCCATACATGGACCAGCCGCTCCATATATGGCTGTATTTGACCCCATATATGTACCAATCGCGCCATATATGACCCTATTTACAGCCATATATGGTAAACGGTAGCCATATACACTGACATATATACCCATGTATGGCCACATATAATTTATATAGGTGCCATATATGGCATTTGCGTAAGTCAGCGCGAAGCAGGGCATAATGTCTCCCTTGATTCTAGGGTGACGATATATATATATATATATATATATATATATATATATATATATATATATATATATATATATATATATATATATATATATATTGGTGATTAAGCGTTGATTGCAGTGTAGTGAACTGTCTCTAAAGTTAAACAAATACTTACGAATGTTATACATTACGTATATTAGTTATAATTACTCCGCACGAAGCACCACTGCCAAAAAATTAGCTCCGACACTTGTCAAATGGGTGCCGATGTGCTATAGTTCACCTGTCAAGGGGGGGGGGGGGGCGAGCCCCTCCTTAAAAATTGGAAGGAGGACCGGGCCCCCCCCTTGCCCCCCCCCCTGACTTTAAGCCCTGGCGCGAAGTAAGTAGTGAGAGCACAGAACGCCTACTGATTGGGATCGTATACGAGCCATCGACTGACTCGCAATCGCAACAAAATGTTGCACTGCAATTTAGGAAAACGGACACATCATTCAGCAGGAATTCCGGTGTCGGGGTCCCCGTTGGTTTCGGTGTCGACGTCGTTAATTGTGAGCGAAAAATCGGCGTTGTCCGTGAGCGAAAGAAATTTGACATAGATGCACATATAAGAAGCATAATTAAAAATATTCAGTTCACTAGGGTATTGAACCAAGGCCTTCTGCGCGGCAAGCTGGAGTACCGCAGAGCTACGCCAGTGCTCGAGATTGCTTAGAAAAAAAAAACGCAATACGAATGTTATATAGTGCGTCGAGTCTTCTTAACGCATATAATAGGCGTGTGCACAAGGGGGAGCATGGGGGGGGGGGGGGGGGGGGCGCGTGAAGGCTGCTCGACGCTGCCGGCCTGTCTATCGCGCTCGCGTTATTGAAACATTGGTGGGCGAGTTGATAAAGCAATTTGTACTGAATGTTCAAGCAAAATGCACAGCGAATTCGAGTGGAGTTGCCGTCAGGAGCACGTTCTGCGTCGATTGCTCCTGTTGTCGTCTGCTATCCATCCATGTGTACATGTGCTTCTATGGTGAATTTTTCTTTTCGCGACTGTTCTATGGCCGTGGCGCACTCAAAATGACTTTCCTGCCCGTTTTCGATAACTGACTTCAGCGTTCGGGCTTCAGCTTACATGTCTGCGTTAAAGCGCAATAAATGTATACCGCGTGCTGCGCGTGTTCGGTTGCCAAGCCTGCTCCTTCGGTTCAATTCCTCTTTTCGGAGTTTTAAGCGCATGACAAACGACGTGTGATGTCATTCAAATAAATTAAGTGGCGTTACCGGCAACAACGTCTGATTAAATACACATTTTTAGCAGCTGCTGTGTAAGCGCGTCGTAAGTACTTTAAATTGAAACACGAAATAAACAGAGTGAGTCTAAAGGGGATGCACGACCGGGAAATGAAATATCGGTTGGTTTTCCGGAGTGATTTTCTTTTGTTTTTGTTGTATGTTTTTTTGCAACATATTTTAATCCTTACGTTAATAAATCGACGTTTGTTCACTCGTTCACGGTGGTCTGAAAATATGCTGAACAGAATTAGTGTAATCATACTAACGTTAATAAATATAAAGCTTTCGCATCGAAAGATGTATTTGCAATAAAATACTGTAAATCAGTCTCAACGGTCCACTCCTGATGTGGCTTGGTGCGATCACTGTACTAAAGGGACTCGAGTTCCTTATGCATTTGCCTAAGTTGACTCGAAGGCGAAAGCCATCTTTTTCTTGAGTCGATGTATTGTTCCTTCGCCGCCCCCCTCCGAATGCTTTCTGGACGTAACGTGGTTTTGCATTGAAGCTTTCTACACATCACCTGGTTTTGCATCGCCTCCGAGATCGGCCCACCAATCACGGAGGCAATACAAAGCGACGATGTCATGTGATGACGTAATCATGTGACATGACGTTATGACGTCACAAACTTTGTCGGTCTGGGATGTCATGATGACGTGATCATGTGATGAATTTTCGCATCACTCGTGTTGACGCTGGCGACGCGGAACGCCGACGGTCAATTTTCGCAATTTATGTGGAATCTAAGGCTCCCACCTTAAAATATTCAATCTTGTTACAGCACGGTAAAGAATCACAATGATCAGCCACAGGGGCCAAAAGAATGGTGGGAAAGAGCTCTCTTTCTCCTCTTCCTGGACACATTCGCCGATTTCCTAATGTTTACGAAGCTGTACTATCGGTGTCAAATGAAACGCGAACACTGCAGCGGATCGCGTTGCCCAAACATTAGAAATATAGTGCGCGCCATCCTGCCATTACCATTGGCAGGTTCGCACAGTCGAGTAGGCAGCACTGCGCGATCGAAAACATGAATGCGGCTCATGAACGTATCTATCTCTAATCATAAGAGGCGAACTGTACCACGCGCACCACTGCTGGCGTTTCATTCCGAGCGATCTTATTTGCATCCAGCTCGCCCAATCTATGCTAGTGGTCCGCAATAACCCGCTGGTCGATGAACTTGTCGATTTCATTTTGTCGGCTGTCGTGTCTGCACAAGTCAACATGACTACAATTGGGAGTGGAGCGTGAATTTTCGTTCATCTCAAGTCTGTTTACACAACGCTGATTTTTGCGAATAAGCCGCAAAATTGATCGCGCTGCGATTTGAAAGCAGCGGAGACTCTCTTTAACTCACTTGGCGCGGGCGTTCGCGCTCTCATGTAAGCTATTTCAACGCCGTCCAGCCCAGTGAGCGACGCTACGAACTCGGGGGCATGAACCTGACCGTGATGGCTGTCGGTATACAGAAGATATGTTAAATGTTAACGTTTCTTAAACTCATGTAATGCTAGCAGTCATCTCAATAAATATCATTACAAGAAAATGCAGCTAGTAGTCGAGGAACGCCGTGCGACGCGAGGCGAACTATAATAAAAATGCTGCTGTTTTAGCCAGAGCGTAGCAGACGACAAAAGCCGAATCCCCGCCTTTGCGTCACCGGAGCGCCGTTCGCAGCGCCGCCATCGGTCACACACGAGGCGAATAGGGAAGGGGGGGCGCTGCGACGAGCCGGCGCCTCCCCCCCCCCCTCCCCCGAAGGGGAACCCTGGGCACGCCTATGCGCATATAGCGTAGAATCGCACCAGGCTTCTAAACACGTTAATTGTGCAACGAGTGGGTGGTTTGAAGGCGAACGTATTACAAAGTGTTCTGGCGTAAATGATCATCATTATCAGCAACAGCATCAAAAGTCACAGTTTCACCACAAGGCGAAGCAATGAATGCGATAGCAACAAATTGGAATGTCAAGCGACGAATGGCAAGCAGGTCGAAACGTGCAGCGCTATGCTCACGCACACATGACGCACGAAACCAACACGCACAGGACGAGAGCGAACTAAAAAAATTACACCATCTCCCGCTAAAGGGAACCATGTGTAGATGTGAAGCAGCGAGCGCTAACGCTTACACTGGCGGCGGCGTTGACGCTGGCGCTCATCGCAGCGTTGCGCAGGAGAGAAAACTGGGGAGGCGCAAAGCAGGCAGTGATGGAGCAGTGTTTCCTACTGGAACATGCCAATCGCTGCTAATGGGCAATGAGAGACAGAAGACTCCGACTGGACACAGAGACCCGCACTCCGCTTTTAGTTAACGCGCACGCTGCGAATTTTTATTGTTCAACAACGCACAGGAGAAATCTCCCACCGGCACCACCTTGGAGGTCAAGATCCATTGCCATATATATGGGATGGCCAGTGAACGGTTGTGCAGCGCGAGCAGTGGTTTTTAGGGGCGAAGCTCCTTAAAGCGGCACCCGTTCGTCCCTCGTCGTTGTCGTTGTCGTAGTCGTAGTGCGTAACCAGTCTTACGCTTTGACCTCCAAGGTGGTGCCGGTGGGAGATTTCTCCTGTGCGTTGTTGAACAATAAACATTTCGCAGCGTGCGCGTTAACTAAAAGCCGAATTCTTCTGTCTCTCATTCCCCATTAGCAGCCATTGGCATGTTCCAGTAGGAAACGTTAAAAAAAAAAAAGCCGACTTCTGCTGTCTCTCATTCCCAGTAGCAGCCATTGTTTACCTCCAAGGTAGTGCCCGGTGAGATTTCTCCTGTGCGTGATTAAACAATAAAAATTTTGTTCAAAACGCCGTTGATTGATGAAATAAACCAACGAAAGACGCCAGATGTTTTCTAAAAGCAAAACGAAAAGACGCCAGATGTTTCTAAAGCAAAACGAAAAGACGCCAGCTGCTTAACGAAAGACGCCAGGTGTTTTCTAAAGCAATGGTTTTATAATCAAAACCATATCGCGATACAGGTTTGTAGCTGACGATGCTCGTTGCCGTCGGTGTGTGCTCGTATGGATAAGGATGCCGCTGCAACCAGTGCAAGAACCACTTAGCTTACATTTCACCGACCACAAAGCGGTCATAATGAAAGGACAACGGAAACCAGCAATAAAAGTTTGATAAAACATTTAATCAATCGTTTCACGTCATTTTTATCGGGCGAATTAACGGAAGAAATTTCACGGTTTAACCGATGATTACTTCCAGGAGCTTCGCCCAATCTCATCATCATTCACCTCGTGGATCTGCCGTCAATTTTTTTTCAACCAAGAAACTCGCTAGCAGACGCTGCCTGCGTCGGCGTCGCGAGGCGAGAGAGGGGGGGAGCGTAGGAGAGGAGAGAGAGGGGGTGACACGCATGCGCAGTGGGGAGTGTGAACGCCGTGGGCAGGGATGCGTAGAGGATAGAGGGGGGGGAGCGTAGGAGAGGAGAGAGAGGGGGGGGACGCGCATGCGCAGAGGGAGTTAGACGACGCGGGCAGGGATGGAGAGAGGGGGGGAGTGTAAGAGGGGAGAGAGGAAGGGAGGTGCATGCGCAGTGAGGGTGTGGTTGCCGCGGGGAGGGGATGCCTAGAGGAGAGAGAGGGGGAGAGGAGGTTTTTTATTTTTATTTTTTTTAACTGTTTGCGCATGCGCAGTAAGGGTGGGCACGCGGCACACCACCACCACCACCACCGGATTAAGCTTCGCCATAAGATGCTTCACATCTAAAACATTCACAGCTCGACACTTACCGCGCTGCTCAAACAAAAACGACGCACGAAACGTATTCACAGGTACAGACGAGCGCGAACTAACAAGTGTCACAGTTGTTACTTCACTGTGTTCGAAAAGCGTGCTCTTTTCGAAAACGGGGGAACTGCAGCGAGCGATGTGACCTTCGCGCGCCCGGTAACTACAACGCTATCGTTCCGCCGAAAGCCCCATTCTCCGCCACCGCGAGATAAGCGCGCGCGCCCACGGCCATCCCCCCCCCCCTCCCCACGATGAACGCCGGGGCGCCCAGCTAAGCCCCGCCGAGCGCGGCCTCTGCGCCATCTCGCAGGTAATGCTGAAAATACGCTGAAAACTCGCTGCATATAAATATCTCGCCGTTTGAACATTGAAGGACGTCCGCCTTCGTGGCTGAGCGGTTAGCGCCGCGCGCTGCAGAGCGAGAGGTCCCTGGTTCGATGCCGCGCGTCGGAAACATTTTTCTGAATTATTTTTCTTTGAGGTTTTTATGAATATATAGATACATATACGGAGCATGACGGCGACGCCGACGGCGAAAACCAGCCGAGAGTGTCCATATAATTGCTATCGCAATAATAAAGTGGGCAGTTGCGCGTGTTGCCCGGACGCGTAGTTGGTACTTCGCCAATTCGCAAAAAATTGAAGGACACTTTGTACATTCCAAAGTGTGTACGGCGGAAGCGTGTGGCCATTCGACTGACTATACCATGTCTTTTTTTCTTTTACACTCTCAGTGGGATAACACACAAACCAAATGTGTGTGTGTTTTCTTGTTTTCTTGCTCAATTTTTTACCGCGAGTCGCACCGAGACGCGACTAATCATCCTCCGTTCGCAGGCGTTCGTACTTTCTCGCGCTTTGCGCATCGTACAAACGCCATCCGCGTTCCAGCGCTTAAATTGACGGACCCTTTGTAAATTTCAAAGTGTGTTCTGCGAACGCCTGTGTCCATTGAGACGGCGTCGGTCAGTATGATTCCCAACGCTGGGCACAGCGACGCTACGCAAGCAAAGCGCGAGCGCTATAGAGTCCGACGTGACCGGCGTCCGTGTGCGCAGCCCGGCGGCCACCTGGCTCCGTGCCAGGGCTCGGACGGACGGACGGCACGGACAGACGGGCGGGCGGACGGACGGACGGACGGACACGAACGGACGGACGGATGGAAGGACACGGACGGACGGACATGGCCGCACCGACACGGACGGACGGATGGACGGACGTGAGCATGAGACATTAAAGGCTTTCGCCTTAAAAGGAATTTTACAGTAGTGGGCAGTTCGCAACTCAATTTGCAGCAGGCATTCTAGGACAGTTTTGAGACGGCAAATGCTACGCGCACGGGGCGTTCCACGCGGCTCGTTTAAATGTGTCCACCAACAAGCGAAGTGAGGCTAGCGATCGAGAAGGCGATGCAAAAGGCGGACGATCAGGCTATCGCTTCAACTTTCGAAGGCGAAGCTCAAGCATCCTTCAAACTTTTCAGCACTTTTGATGTTTGATGTAGCCAGAGCCAAGCCTAGACAACATGCAGACGACGGTACACCCGAAAGCACCTCGCACTGGTCACTCTGCGCTAGTACAGTGCGGTTACTCTTGTGCTGTGAGATAAACGAAAACCCAACGGCCAGTGCAACGATAACGTCACGGGCAAGTAGTTGATTCAGTTATTGAACACGTCAGACTATACGTCACGCAAGGCGGTACTGTCGCCTTATGTGATTGTCAGAATCAAGGAGGTTAAAAATGCTACGTTAATTGTAAAATAAAAGATAGTTGTTCCCAACGAAATAACCCATCGATACGAGTATTGGTGACTTATTGTCCAATTAAACTTACCCAGAATTCGATGCTTACTAAGGAAAACTAGTAAAACAAACACACACTTCGAGCAGTATCCCACCCGAAAAAGTTGCCATGGTAAACTCGTTGGCGTGCGAGGGAAACGCTCCATTAGAAGCCTTCCTCAGAAGGTGGCATACACGTTTTTTTGGAGTGAGGAAAGGGAATATTGAATTTCCTCTGCTGCAATTTTGCAAGCGACTGGCACGGGAAAAAAAAAAAATGAGCCGCGTATCATACGAGCCGGCCCAAGGCCTGTTCTGAGTGCTAATGTTGTTTTTCTTCCCCAATGACATGTAATTCTGTGCAAACTTAGTGAGTTTATGTGTTTCCCCCCCCCCCCCTTTTTTTTTTCAGTGCTTAGTGACCTGTGTTAGCATTGCAGTTCCAGTGTACCTATGTTTCCTTGTTTGTACGTCCCGCGGAAGTCATTTTGTTACCCAGTGAAGTTATAGTCATCTGTATTGCCGTTACTTGTATGCAATAAACTTCCCTGTGTTACTGAACGCCGACAGTTTATCTTGCTCCCCTAGTAAGATGGCGGCCGCTGCTGCCATCTTTTGGAGGGTACGGCTTCACTCTTTCGCAATAATTTCCACTCCAGCATTTTTTTTAAACGTCCTTGGTCAGAATCCTTGGTCAGAATACGGCCCCTGGAAAGTTTCCACTGCAGTTTCGTTTCTCACACCGTGGCCTCCGCGATCAGCTCCGGTAACGGCGCGTCGATGGAGCTAATCGCGGAGGTCGCGCTCACATCCTATATCCTGGAATGAGTAGCACTCTTGATCCGTTAATTAAGCAATTAAATGGCACTGTCTCATCACGTTCTGTATATTAAAATAAGCTTTGTTGCTTCCTGTGGAATATAATTTAAAGGACGCTCTGACAGGTACATGATTCTAGTTTAGATGAGCAGTTTTGGAAAAGTTGGAAAGGAACCTTGCGCCACCATCGTTACTGAAAGGATAGAGGTCCATGTTTAAGCGCGTGTTCTTCGGGTTCCGTCACAGCTGTAACCTGGACAGGACAGTGATGTGATAGCTGCGCAAATTGCGCCAAGAGGTGAAACCTGATACATCCTGCTACATATTGGCAATAATTTCATTATTTGCGCCAAGCATGCGCCAAACGTCGTTTTTGCGTTCTTTCGGTGAGCATCAAGACGGCAGCCGCTCGAAATCTCTACGTTACCCCTGCAATTTCGAGTGGCCGTCGCACTAGACAGGAAATTGCTATGTAGCTGAAGTAGTTGCAGGGCACAAGCCTTCCAAAGACGCTCTTAACTGCGAAACTTGCTGCGTTAGATTTCAACTCGTCCATACTGCGAAACTTTCTGCGCTAGTTTCTATTGCTACTAGACACTACCTGGAGTTAACATTATTCAGTTCACTAAAATAGTTTCTAGCTGATGTGGTTACAGTCGGAGAAAAGTAATAACGATATAGTTGGTTTTGGATGACAGTCTTACTTGACTGACGGCATTAATTACAGTAATTGAGTACATATATGTAGCACCAACCATTTATTTAATCTGTTTTTTTTTTAAATTGTAGAGCTATTTGTTCTAGTTTACTGCTAAATGTTCCATGCAGGGTGTCTATGATTCAACGCCATACAGTAGGCAGACTTTATCAACAATACCACGTGCTATACCGGGACTGTTACTTTGCTGCGAAAGCATGGTGTCCCAGTATTTCGGTATATTTTGTCTGCGCTTCTCGACCTCGGCAAATGTGCACGTCAAACAGCTTGTCATATGTAAATACGTACTCCCTCTTCCAATCACCGTAGATTTTGTCGAGTGCACATTAAATAACGGGAACTAAGGACCAGTCAGTAAACTTTGTTCATCATTAACCACCCGTTAACCAAGGCCCTGACGATTCTGTACATAAAGCACGACAAAAGACACTTCTCCACACAATGAAAGCCTAGGTTGTACTAAAAGCACAGACGTAATCAGACTTTTTTGGATGTGAAGCATCTTATGGCGAAGCTTAATCCGGTGGTGGTGGTGGTGGTGGTGGTGGTGGTGTGCGGCGTGACCACCCTTACTGCGCATGCGCAAACCCTTCCAAAAAAATAAAAATTAAAAAACCTCCTCTCCCTCTCTCTCCTCTGGGCATCCCTCCCCGCGGCAACCACACCCTCACTGCGCATGCGCCTCCCCTCCTCTCTCCCCTCCTACGCTCCCCCCTCTCTCCTCTAGGCATCCCTGCCCGCGGCGTCCACACTCCCACTGCGCATGCGCGTCCCCCCCTCTCTCTCCTATCCTAAGCTCCCCCCTCTCTCCTCTAGGCATCCCTGCCCGCGCCGTCCACACTCCCACTGCGCATGCGCGTTCCCCCCTCTCTCCTCTCCTACGCTCCCCCCCCTCCATCGCCTCGCGACGCCGACGCAGGCAGCGTCTGCTAGCGAGTTTCTTGGTTGAAAAAACCGACTGCTCGCGCTGCACAACCGTTCACTGACTACCCCGTATATATGGCAATGGATCTTGACCTGCAAGGTGGTGCCGGTGGGAGATTTCTCCTGTGCGTTGTTGAACAATAAAAATTCTCAGCGTGCGCGTTAACTAAAAGCGGACTGCGGATCTCTGTGTCCAGTCGGAGTCTTCTGTCTCTCATTGCCCATTAGCAGCCATTGGCATGTTCCAGTAGGAAACACCGCTCCATCACTGCGTGCTCTGCGCCTCCCCAGTTTTCTCTCCTGCGCAACGCTGCGATGAGCGCCAGCGTCCACGCCTGCCGCCAGTGTAAGCGTTAGCGCCCGCTGCATCACATCTACACATGGTTCCCTTTAGCGGGAGATGGTGTAATATTTCATTCCCGATAACTTTAGCGGCCCCGGATCACGTATGCTGTCGTCGTTTGGCGTAACGCAGGCAAAAGCACGTATAAAAACAAAGCAAGCGAAAGAAGGCAAGCGAAAAAATAGAACGAGAGAAAGAAAGGGAAAAAAATAGGAAGAAATTTAGAAATAAAAATAACGATAGAAAAAAAACGAAAAAAGAGAAAAAATAAAGAAAGAGAGGAGGAAAGAAAAAGCTGAAGAGAAACAAAGAAGGCTGCCCAGCTACGCACTTCCTGCAGGCTTGGCACCACGAATGCGAAGCTGCCTTAATTTTTGAAAAGTAAATAGAATGCTTAGAAAATATAGACAGCTTGTGCTTCCAGTATTGTAACTAAAGCACCAGGGAAAGCCAGAGTCATTTACAAATACCAAGTGAATTCCTGGGAAGTGTTAGGTGGCTTGAGCTGACTGGACTTAACAGACACGGGGATGTCTACAGAAAAGCAAGGAGCAGTGACCTAATTTCATGTTTAATTAGTACTGCAAACGAACATGCGTGCATGAATAGATTTCGTTTGCCGTGTGTTGCAACAGCTCAGGCTTATAGACAAACATTTGCGACCGAAAATGTGCTACAAGTAACTGCTCCAAATGGTTGTTAAGCTGCTCCAAAGTGACATTTTAGCGGCTCTAAAAGCTGCGCCAAAATTGCCTTCGTCAATCACATCACTGCAAGCAGGTGGAAAATGGTCCAGTCAGCAACATGCCCGAACTGCTCCCTACAGGAAACAAACCAGCATGTTCTTAGGCAATGCGTCATTGCTCGTGTTTTCTGAAGGCGTTGTGTGTAAACGTGCAGAACACGTTTACACACAACGGGGAGCCGGCGTCGCGCGTTCCCGCCCACTGCTTACGTAAGCTTCGATGTCACGCGGAAAAGAATTGGAATAGAAAAAGGAATCGTTCTGCGATAGCACCCCAGGTCTACTCTGGAGTCTTCTCCCTTTGTATAACACAATATATCTGCTGAAGTATTGCACTTTGGTTGTGTGTACCAAGCATCATTAACTGGTTGTTGCATTTTAACACACCAGAATTATAAGGTGCCAAGTGGAAAAATTTGTCCGTTTTTGTATGAATATCTGGGGTTCTATATATGCCAAAACTACGATATGATTATGAAGGGCGCCGTAGTTGAGGACTCCGGCAATTTCAACCACCTGGGGTTCTTTAACGCACACTTAAATCTAAGTATACGTGGGCCTCTAGCATTTCGCCTACATCGAAATACAACAGCCGCTGCGGGGTCGAACCCGCTACCTTTCGGTCGATTTCGCGCGAAGGTGAGCAGTTGTATGTGGCTGGCCTACCGTACTATGCTTGCACATTACCAACACTGTTGGGTGTGCTCTTGGCTACCGTTGCCTGTCGAGGTAATTAAAGGTAAATAAAAGTAATTTTAACGTATTTACCTCGCATTTACCGCGACATCGCGACTGATTGATTTCTCTTTTATTCTGCGAGATGTGTTTACGATATCATCAAAGGGGAATACCATGTGCCCTTCAGATCGAGCGTACAGATTATCACAATTATTACCGTAACTGACCTTGGCGTTAGCGTTTAAAGAAGATGCTATTGACAAGTAGGCGTCCCCCAATTACCACATCGCCGAATGATCGCTGTGTAAGTCGTTCCTTAATTTTAAGCGTACGCATATGGTATGTATGTACAGGAATTCAATTTTAGATAGTATAACTGAGGAGTTCACTGTAATAATGCGCCAATATGCCTACATAACTTTTATGTAATAAATGCGCAAAGATGCCTCCACAATCTCATTGGCCACAAAGACCAAAATTTAAACAAAAAAGAGAAAAATAAGGCCGATGGAGGGGTGTGTGGAGAAGGGAAACACGGGGAAAGGCTCTGACTTGGTCAATGACCTTAATTTCGGTTTGCAACGACTCTGAAGCGCAGTGCGCCTCCCGCGTCGTTGAAATTGCAACACTGACACTGCATTTTCGCTACATTTTCTGTTTTTACCAGCCGTGCACTCGTGACTTCTCGAAGGAATGAACGGCGTCTTTAGGAGTGCCGAACGGAAGGCATCTCTGTCCGTGCACCGACAGTTTGCGCAGTGCGTGCTCATTACTGTATGCATTACATAAAGAAGCGTCCGCGCGTGCTGGTCAAGCATTCTTGCAATGCCCCGGAAGCGGATATCGAACTGTTATTGCGAACACGTTCACAGAGGATTAAGCTGCCGGCTGCCGGTAATTGACGGGCCACCGCTGTGGATGACGACGCGCGAAGCCGGTGGATCGACTACGGCCTTCGGAATAACGCGACGCCGAGGACGCGCCGCTTCGCTGTTGCGAGATCGGGCTTCGTGATCCCGTATACGAGAGGCTTCCTCTGATCGGACGTCGGTCACGCCGATGAGGGCTGCCATACAAACACAAAAGGCGGGCTTCCATTAACCTTCGGCGATCGCTTCAATTTAACCGGGCACAATGGACGCGCGAACGCGACGCGCGCGATAACGCCTCGAAGGCCGCGTGATCTCACGATTTGTGCGCGGCGTAACGTTCGTCCCTCACCGCACACGTGGACGCCGAGTCATGTCCGATGTTATAGGTTCAGAAGAATAAGCGTGCGCAGGGTCCCACTTCAGGGGGGGGGGGGGGCGAAGGTTCGTCGCTGCGCTCCCCCCTCCCTATTATGTCAATGTATGGAGCTGGCTCTGCGCTCCCCTCTCGCCCCCCCTTGCCCCCCCCCCCCCCTCCCCGTGCGCACGCCTATGCCTAAAACAGATACTTTGGCAAGTTTGTAAAGGCCCATGATGTTATGCTTAGAAGCGCAAAAGAACACAAGACACGCAACAAAAAAGCACCAGACAGAACGGGTGCTCACGGTGTTTCTTGCGCTTCTAAGTATCACAGTGTCCGATGAAAGGAAAAGAAAAAGTGCCAGCGAAGGCTTGCTTAATGAAGGCAACTACATCGGGTCGGCTCTATATCGCAATCTTTCGCCATCCGCCTGTGCTCGTTTAGAAACGATTGCGTAGTTGTGAATGCGCTTTCTTTTTGGATGAAGATAATTGACTTTAAGCGAGCGGGAACGCAGGTTGACCCACCGTTCCGTTTAATATTATCCGCATAGTCATGGACTGTGGCGTTGCCGCTCGTGTGCCGAGTTCAGTTAAAGCACAGAAAAATGTGACTGTGATGAGATCCTACATTTCGCATTTGGGAGAATTGGGAGAACATGACGAGGCAGGCTTGCCACACATGCCCGTCATTTATAGTGTGACTATTTTCCTGTACCCAAAAAGTAGCGAACCTAAGGTGTTGCCGATATGTAAAGATATGCGATACCCGTGCGACTGTACGTTCTAGAAGCATCGTCGACTGCAGGTGGAACATCTCTGCAATTTGTAGCCTTATACCGCACTATAGTGATCAGAATTTACTGCTATTTAGTGAGAAAACGAAAAAGGCCGTGTCACAAGAGGCCGTTACCCTATACAACGTCAGGGAATGTCAGAAGCGGACTTACTACGGGGTCGCCGATGTTGCGGATGGCGCGTATCTCCTTGGGCCAGATGACATCATAGAACTGGACGATGTACGGGTCTTGGCTCATCACCTCCATCTTGACCGGTCCGATCCGGAAGTACGGGTGCGGAACACTCAGGTAGCAGCGCAGGTCCTTCTCTTCGGTTGCGTTCTGGTGAGAGAGTCGGGTGACGCGCAACACAAAATAAGTACACGCGCCTTATTTCTCTGTTTCTGGCACTCAGTGGAACCCAAAGTTGGGGTCTGTAGCCGGGACGTAGTTACATCAATGTATTTGTATTTTCTTTATTTATTTAATACATATTGCGGACACGAAGTCTATGCAGGGTAGGTGGAACACAATAGGTTAACGAAAGTAAAACAATCTTGTAAGTGTAACTATACAGTACTGAGCATACAACTGAAAAAAAACAAAAAAAAAAAACACAAATGACAACAAAGTGTACCAACAAAGTCATAACAACCGAGTAAGCAGTAGAGAGTGGAGGGTCCGTAGCTATATCAGCGTGAGCTGTGGCCATTCACTGCCGTAGCATGGAATAATGCAAAGGGAGCCTTTGCAGAGTGATGATCACGCCCAATGAAATTAATCTGAAGGAGTATTGAAGGATTTTAATAAGGTGTACCGATCGTGTCAATAACTTCTTTTTACCAGGCTCAGTCTCATTACTTTACGGACAGACCGTGTAGACACTCAAATGTCTTATTTGCTTGTGAACAACACAAGCGAGTGAGAAGGAATGCTCACAGTTGTCATAAACGTACTTTTGAGGGAAGACGCTTGCCGTTTCGGTTGGCTTTAAGTTTGAAGTTTGAAGTTTATTGTAACATCATTGAAAATACAAGTGACATGGTTCATAGGTATTACAGAAGGAGGTCCCGAAGTAAACACTGTCAGGGGGGACCTCCTAGCGATATTGTATGGATTTAATACAGGGCAGGCAAGTGGAAAGCACAAGAAAAGCATATCGCAAACACAAAATCGAAAAAAAAAACAAGAAAAACAGGAAACATAATTCAGAAGGGTGAAATGCAACAGTACAGAAAGCAAAACAATAATACATATTGAAAAAAAAATACACGCGATTTTAAGTTAACAACGCATAAAACAATCCATAAAACACAAAAAAGTCAATAAAAATGAAATTACTATAAAAAATGATAAAGAGAAATAAAAATGAAAGAATGAAAAACAAATTGCGCGTGAAACTGGCTCCATTTTGCTCACTCAAGAGAGAGAAAGATGCTTAAACGAAGTGCTGGAGATGTTAGCCTAGCTACTCGCTTGACATGCTATTCCAGGTGCTTGGTATTATGATATATACACTTATAAACACATAACAACGCATGCAACAGTTATGCTTATGGGTTTATAAAAGGTCTGCTGTTCACGCAGAGCAAAACCGTCATAACTTGTCCACAACGCTATACTTTAGCCCTCTCGAAATTATGAAGCGACTCACCCGGACTTTGTCACCGCGGCAGAGGTTGTTGTACGTCTCCAGGTATCCTTCGACGAAGGGCATCGTGATGGTGGGCACCTTCGGGCTGACTTCAGCGTAAGCCTCTTCATTGCACCAACGCATGCGCACGTTAACAGAAGAAACAACAACACGAACGGCATCAGAACGACCAGCAAAATTTTCGGGACTTAATTGTCACGGAAAGGAGCGAACGTCACTTGACATGCCACAAGTGACCGAGCGTCCCTGCGCTGGCCATGCGAATTTTGTGAGTCTCATGGTATAGTCTCTGCTACGAGCAGGGACAGCATCCGATGGTTACAAACATGAGGCGAACTGTTTGTTAAGTGTTAGTTACTCAATGATTGACATATGTATCTCTAGTTTTTACCCACAACAGCGTTATTGGGTTATATTTCCTTATACGTGTAATTAAATCTGGATGGTGGTAGATGCATACAAATTATAGGAAAGTATCGGCTCAAATCGTTCCGAGCTTTCTGCGCACGTGCTGCGCATGCAAGGTTTTTTACTTCCTTCAAATAGGAACTCCTATATGCATAGATACGTTTGTATGTTTTGTCTTGCTGTAATGCAGGTAATATTTGAAAGTTGGGGGGGGGGGGGGGGGGGTGTCGCTGAGTAGGGAGGGAAGCAGGAGATCAGTGACCACCATATCAGAAGCGTGTTGGGAGAGACAAGATGGGATATCCGTGGCATATAGTAGAGTCTGGCACAAGCTAATTCGTGAAGGGTTGCCGTTATCTTTATATAACAATATGTTTCTGTTTAACCCACTGAGAACGCATTCACTTTGTACACAGTCTTTAAGAGACCGAAGACCGACTATAATGTTATTAAGGAGGCCATGCTGCGAATAGAGATAACGTAGAACATGATTTCAGCTCGTGTATCCCCCCTCTCCAATTTGTACAGCAATGAAATATATACTGATCCTGATACTAAGATAATGGCAAAAAGGCGGAGGGTTCGGTAAATAAGCGATTTCGCTCGCCAATTGACGTGTGTCATCTGGTTCCTGATTTAACGTCCGGTTCTAGATAGGCGATCGAAGGAGGTCCGCATTGGTGAAAGGTTTTGTGAGGTCTAACTGGCTGATGCGTATCAGCGCAAGGAATAAAACGACAAACACGGGAAAGAAGACGAAGAGTAGGGAGGTCTCTATTGAACCAATCGAACAATGACGCAATGCTGCCACTTACCCGTGGTGTATCGCTGTTCTTCGTGCAGCCGCTGCTGTTCCTCCAACTAGACAAGACTGTACATGTCAGGCTCATGACAGGGTTTCAAACAACAGCGCTACGCGTTTTTTTTTTTTCAATGCATGAACCAACAAGAAATACCGTCTCATACTTTCCATCCGGCATCCGAATAGTTTCGTACTTTTTTAGTACACTTTGCTGAACATAGTTAGTACTTCCTTTTGTTTAAGTTAAATAGACACCCGACAAACTTGTCTGAAAAAAAACAAACAAACAAATAATTGGACTGCATACAAACAGTTTTACTGCAGACGATACTCGTGTTTCGTTGGTCCAATGTACAAAAGACTTCGTAATGGAAAATGATTGATTATTGAATGTCTCTATTTAACGATTTTTAATAAATTAAACCACCTTCTTTCCCTAACTTTCTTCTTGTCGCGATTTCTCCCGACAAAAGATTGAATTTTATACCGTACATAGGGGCACGGAAGCAGCACCACTTTCGCAACATATTACACGACCGAATAAAAATTCGTAGAGACATTACTTAGGTGAACTCATACGCGACAAAAAGGAAGCAAATGTTTACCAATCACTGGAGAGATAAAAGAATTACACAATGGAATATAAATAGTGCTTAAATTACCTAGACCATTATACGACTAATTAGTGACAAGTAATCGTGCACTGACAGCTTTACTGATACAGTTTTA
>JALIZH010014206.1:0-18168 GCA_030522465.1 Rhipicephalus appendiculatus | reverse complement strand
CAACGCATTGCCAGCAGGCTTTTCCGTGAACGGAGGCTTTTTTTTTGCAGTGTAGCACATGAATGCCTTTTGACATACTTTCTTTTTTTTGTGGCTTTTGCGCGGCGTGACGTCAACGACTTCGGAACTACACAGTGAAGTCGCAGCGCATCCCGCATTTCAAGAACTTTTTTATCTCCAAGGCTGAACCTGCATATTGTCACGTGGTCGTGACGTTGACGAAGACAGCAGTCGGTATGTCTAAGATGAAACTGTTTATATGGCCGAACTTGTGGCCGGTAAAAGGAAAGTCAGATTACAGCAATACACACTGATAGCGGCGAACAGAGCGTCGGCCGTCGATCAACTGACAAGCGGTGAAGCGCGTCGGCATTTATACGTGTGTCATCGAATATTCCAGCCTTATCACTGGTTGTCGCGCAAGCTCTGGAATAAACTCGAGGGTTCGCGTCTTGCTCGCAATCTTAACAAAACAATCTACAATAATCGCGAAGCTGCTAGAAAAAAAAGAGGCGCGGTTTGCGCTGAGCATTGGTGACAGTCTTTGTGGGCGAAAACCGAATACAGCAAAAGCGAAAATAAGAAACGCGCGTGGCAATGCCCGCCTCTGAAAAAGCATCGTCCCGATGCTTAAAACAAAACGCGGGGGGAAAAAGTACACGCAACAATAAATAACAATAAAGCAAGAAAGTACAATAATAAAGCAATAAGTGCAGGCCATAAAGCAGAACAAAAAAAATATGCAGTCCTAACGCGCAGTTCGTACAGTTCGTTACAGTTCTTTAACGCGCATAAAACGGCCTGAGGCGCACGACATGGACGACTTCAGGTCGTGCACGGCGCCGTTGAGAGTTCGTAATGCCGTCGGGGACAACGTTGTAGTCGAGTGTGCTGAGACGTCGAAGTACCCTGTGCGGTCCGAAGTACCGTCGCAGAAGTTTTTCACTCAGTTCACGTCGGCGTATCGGTGTCCACACCCAAAAACGGTCGCCGGGCTGCTATTCCGCGGTTTTCTGGTTTCAGCGTGAGTCCGGAACTCTTGATTGCTTGAAGTACCGTTTCAAGGCGCTGTAAGTGTTCGTCGAAGTTCGAGGAAAACACAACTACGTCGTCCAACTACACGAGGCAAGTCTGCCACTTCAAGCCAGCCAGTACTGTATCAATGACGCGTTGGAAAGTTGCAGGTGCCGAGCAAAACCAAAGGGCATAACTTTGAACTCGAACAGGCCATCTGGTGTTATGAAGGCAGTCTTTTCTCGGTCTCTCTCGTCGACTTCGATTTGCAATAGCCGGTCTTGAGGTCCATCGAAGAGAAGTACCTCGGTCTTCCTTGGAGCGGAGCACTGGCCGGTGGGTGGACGGTATGGCGTCGGTGGCGGTGGCAGCGGTGTCTGGCGGCGGAACTGCGGCGGTGCGATGTCTTCACGTGGGCGCGGTGGGGCAGCGTAGCTCATCGCTTGTGGTTCACGCTGCGCTGGTTCAGGGGCTGCCAGAACTTGCCGGATTTCCTGGCGCACGACGTCGGTGATGGGCTCCAGCTGAGGTTGTGAAGTTGGCAACAATTTGCGCAGCTCCTCCCGAACGATTGCTCTGATGGTGTCGCGCAGGTCTTCGGGATGCAGCGCTTGAACCTCCCCGTAGGTCGTCGAGGGAATGCGGCGGTTGTATACTGGCTGGTACGCATCTCCAGCGCCTTCTCGATCGTCGTGGCCTGCGAGACAAATTCCGCGACCTTCTTCGGTGGGTTGAGTACCAGGCCGGCAAACAGGTCTTGCTTAACGCCCCGCATCAAGAAGCGAACCTTCTTTTCCTCGAACATGGTGGGGTCAGCGTGGCGGAAGAGTCGGGTCATTTCCTCCGCGAAAATGGTGACGCTTTCATTCGGAAGTTGCACCCGTGTCTCCAGCAAGGTTGCAGCCCTTTCCTTTCGGACGACACTCGTGAACGTTTCCAAAAAGGTGCTGCGAAAGATGTGCCAGGTTCGAAGAGTGGACTCGCGATTCTCGAACCAGGTCCTAGCTGCGTCGTCTAGGTAAAAGTATACGTGGCGCAGCTTGTCGTCCGCCTCCCAGTTGTTGAATGTGGAGACCCTTTCGAATGTCTCCAGCCAGGTTTCGGGGTCTTCACTAGGAGATCCGTGAAACGTCGGGCGGCCCTCTGGGTGGCTGCATCACGATTGCCGCGGGGGGCACTGCGGCCGTCATCGTGCTTGTCTTCGTCGCCTTGGCCCGGATCTTGTCGTGTAGGGGTCCGTATTTTGGTGGGAGACCTCGCTGCCTGCGGCTGACTCGCTGCTCAGCGTTGACGTCGATGTCCCCTTGGCGGTGTGGGCTTGGCTCACGATTGGAGGGGGGCGTTCGGTAAATGGACCGGGAAGCACCACCACCAGATGCCACGTGGTCGTGACGTTGACGAAGGCAGCAGTCGGTATGTCCAAGATGAAACTGTTTATTTGGCCGAACTTGTGGCCGGTAAAAGGAAAGTCAGATTACAGCAATCCACACTGATAGCGGCGAACAGAGCGTCGGCCGTCGATCAACTGACAAGCGGTGAAGCGCGTCGGCATTTATACGTGTCATCGAATATTTCAGCCTTATCACTGGTTGTTGCGCAAGGTCTGGAATAAAACTCGAGGGTTCGCGTCTTGCGCGCAATCTTAACAAAACGATCATCTGCTATCACATGCGTCTTCTGTATTTCTCTTGTTGGGGCATCACAATGACTGCCTATGGCATTGCAATCCGTTCACATAGGTTAACCGAGTTTACTGTCATTTTCTTCAAGTAGGCAATCTCAGCAATGTTTGGCCACAATCGGCTACGCGTGCGAATTGTCGTAGCGCCCTTTTAATCTTTAGTTAAAACATCGTCCAAGTTGTCCTACGCACTGCTTTGAACACAGCAATGGCAGGGAATACATAACACCTTTTTCAAACTCGAAGAAATGCCCGGCGTGTCTATTGTAAAACTTGACGCATGTCTGTTTTCTGCCAGAACTAATGTTCCGCCCGCGTATGTTTCCTGCAGGTTTTTTTTTTTCTGATAACTAGTTGGTATAACAGCTTGCTGGTTTCCGTAAAATATCAGTTATCAGTCAGTGCTCTGTGTGTCTGGTGTGCCTTTTTCTCTGGAGTGTCGTGTCGTGCTGAAACTGGAAGCTAAAAAAAACTCCCCCAAGATATCATTTTGTGATGTAATGAAATCTTTTCCGTTGTCTTCTAGGGTGCGAAAAACACTTGTGGCCAAGCGTTCAGTAATAACCGAAGAATTCGCTCGATCAGTGATAACAATGGTTTTCTCGTCCTGAGTACTTAAAAGCTTCAATTATGCAAATATTGCATGCGTCTCTATGTAATCAAGCTTGCAATATTTTGGTAATTTGTTCTTGAAGAATAAAAAGTATATTGCGAATATTTAGGTCATTATTTGTGGGAGCCCGTACTGTGCGTCCACCCAGCAAAGAGCTATAAAACGGCCTGTCGACGAGATGTTGCGTGACGGATTCAACCAGCTGCCCAATGTTCCGTGGGCGAGTCATGTGGTCTTGGAGGAAAAAGGAAGGAACTCGGTGTTTCTGCGTGAATTACCGTCGCCCGAATTAAATCACGAAGAAAGCCACATATCCTCTACCACTAATAGGGCGACGCCTTGGAACAACTCTGTAAAGCAAGAACTTTTTCGTCGATTGAACTCAAGACTGACAACTGGGAAACTGAAGTCTATGGGAAAGACAGAGAGAAGACGGGCTTTATAACACCAGATGGCCTGTTCGAGTTTAAGCTCATGTCATTCTGTCATTGCTCAGCTCGAACTTGGCAAACTTGTCTTTTTAACTTGGATGACATCTTCTTCGCAGTAAACTTTGACGAACATCTTTGAAGCCTGGAAACAGCACTTCGAGTAATCCAGTCATAAGCATTCACCTAGAAACTTGTAAACTGCCGCTCTGGACAAAAAACTTTTATTCATGGGTCACATCATCAGTAGCCGTGAATTTCATCCTATCCGTAAAAGACGGCTGCTCTCAACAGCTTTCAGCAGCCCGCCAACAAGAGGGCAGTACGGAGACTTCTCGGTCTGTGGCCTATTACGGGTGGTTTGTCATGGACCTTTCGAGCATCGCCGTGCCACTAACTTATCTCACTAAGCCCTACGTCGACATGAAGTGGGAAACGGCCCAAGTTGAAGCTTTTCAAAAACTGAAACAACGCTTGCAGTCGCCACCGCTTCTGACGCATTTTGACGAAGACGCGAATGCAGAAATACACACCAACGCAAGCCGCTTGGGACCCGGCGTTGCGCTTCAACGAAAGACGGACAGACAAGAAATGAACATTGCTTACGCTAACTGGTCGCTTAGAAGGCTGAAGCAAAAAAATTCGGCGGATCCCAAGTACCATGGGAATCGATGTTATGTGAAGCATGCGGAGGTAAGGTGACTAGGTTGTAATTCGTTTATTAAGCGAAACACTATGAAATTACGCTAAAGATATGTACATATGTTGTACGCACAGACATATTTTGAACAGTCACATATGTTTCATATAACCAGTTGTTTACAGTTGCGTAATGATGCCAACATAAACATGGGTATTACCAACACCAAAAGCGGTAAGCTGATTTGTAGCGCATGTGATTGCGAGCATGGTTGCGCTGGACAGTGCTACGTGAACCAGCTACAGTGGATGGCGCTTAAGTATACGATTAACGTTAACCCGACATGACTTCATCATAGAAGTACGAATGTAATGTTTTGAAAATTAGATAGCCAGCACTGCAAACACAATTGACGTTTCACCAACAGTATACGCCTGCATAGGGTCTTTTTCCAAAACAGTTTCGAGACCTGACGTGTCTCTGTGGTAGAACACTTGTTCGCCACGCAGATTGCTTAATTGGGTTCGATTCCTGCTGGTACTCTGATTTCTATTTTTTGCATTCGTCGGGTGAACGCTGCCGTTATCAGTTTTTCTTAACGCTCTCGCATTTAAATTACCAATGCCCGCCCTCGCCGTTCCTGGGTAGATATAAATTGTCAAACACCTGTGGCGCATACCCGCATACTGCGGCCCGTTGTATACGGGTATGAGCCACACGTGTCTGGAGAAATGAGTTTGACGACGTACGCGACGTGATTTTCCCGTTATTCATATCACGACCAGCCAGACCTATTCGTCAAATACTCTTACCGTCCCATACTAACTTTGGTCGACCTCAAGTTAAGGAGGCGATCACGAGAGCACCGAGACGTAGGCGGCTAGATAGATAGATAGATAGATAGATAGATAGATAGATAGATAGATAGATAGATAGATAGATAGATAGATAGATAGATAGATAGATAGATAGATAGATAGATAGATAGATAGATAGATAGATAGATAGATAGATAGATAGATAGATAGATAGATAGATAGATAGATAGATACGCCGAAGTGCTTGCAGTACGCAAAGAAATGCTTCGCATTTAAAACTATAACGACGGAAAATGTTCCTTGCGATCATTTCGGCGATATCGATGTTCCGTCCCTACCTATACGGCAAACTCTTCAAAATCGCAAGCGACCACTTTGCCTTATGGTGTCTGGCAATCTTGTCTGGCAATCTTAAGGATCCTTTAGGCCGCCTCGCACGCTTGAAACGCCGACTAAAAAAATTCCACATCCCCGTGGTAAACGAGTCCGGACAAAACTACAAGTACGACGGCTGCTTGTGTCGGCCCCCCCTTGACTCGCTCCCGTAATGTAATGAGAACATGTTCCTGGGACTGTGACTGCAGACGACTTTACCGAAGAGTAGCGGTCGACCCACAATGGAGAAGCATGTTGGAATAGTCAGAGGGCAACACCACCGATGAACTAGAGTTATTTAGGTGAGGACCGACATCAGTCTGCTTCCAAAGGACGTTCTCGTAAAAAAGAAAAAGAACTTCTCGCTTTCACGCGCCTTCTACCTTCTCTCTGTGGCTTCAGCATTGCGAGCATAGTTTCTGCCGCCTCTGCATGACCAGACGACGACTGGAAACTTCGTTCCGGGCAAGTGCTCGATTTTTCTTCCTTTTCTTTTTTTGTGGGCGTTTGTTTCTTGTGTCAGGTGCTTTCATTGTATGTACTGAGCGGTTTACTGCTAAATGAAATGTCGAAGCTCGCGGCGGCCGTTCGCCACCAATGCCGGCTGCGACGAACTTCGCGCTCACGCAGTACGCGCTGTGGGTAGTGCTTGGTGCTTTTTCGTCGCCTTCAAATCTTCGCGGAGCGATATGCTCACGATATGCGTCGAAAGTGCGCCATCCGCGGTGCTCCTTGCGCGGTTCTGTCTGCCGTTCGTGCCCATGTGCGTTCCTGTACAGTGGCGGTCAAAATTTTACGGACCACGGGAGCGCGTGGCGAACTAAAGTCCCTGTATGTTTCAAAAGTAGCGAAAGGTCTTGATCCAGCCGCCACGTCCTGCGATAGGCCGGTTGGCGACACGTGACCTTTTTGCCTCCGCGCCCCGCCCAAAGGGTCCAGCGGTGGCAGCGCTGTGCCGGCGAGAGGTACGGGTGACAGCGTTTTCGAGCGTGGAGTTGGACAATTTAACAAGGACTTCACGCGCCTCTGTCGCATTGTTGTTGCAATTTAGAAGCGTTTATTTACTTGAAGTTGAGTGGACGTGGGAATTCTGTGCTTGAATTGAAAGCGACGGGCTAGTATGCCGGGTCTCAAATGCCTTCGGTTGTTTCACCGCGCGGAGGAGAGAAAAATCTTTTTTTTTTTCTGTTGCTTGCGGTGAGAGAAATATATTCTGAAGGAAGGTATGGCCCCACAAAATCAGTCGCAAGAAATGTTTGCACACAGAAAACACCCGGCTATGTGAAGTAAATGATTTTGTAATGTTTATAACTTCAAGCAGCCTTTCGCCTGGCGGCGAGCTTTTGTTCGTGCATATAGGTGAGCATATTATCTCAGCAAGGCTATTATTCTTTCAGCATTTTTTATACTGTAGCTTTGTGCGCAGTAGACAACGCAGATTCACGCCCGTATCTCTAAACATTAAATAGCTCGGAACCCAATACACCCGTGCCTTCGTATTTCTCCTAGGGGTGGCTTCAACACTGAAAGCTCACAAGGAAAGGACAATTTGGTATCAGTTTATTGCCACACCTTGCCATGTTTTGCCGCACTGCTGTGCGCGGGATCAATTAAGGCTTCTTCGTTGAACCATTCCGCGTGATGTTTTCCCAGGGGGGGCCACAATGCTTTTGGCGAGTTCGAGTAAGTAATACTGCGAGACACTGGGAGGAAAAAAACTGAAACCATATATACGCCGCACCCAGAATCTCTCCTAATTTGCCAAGGCAGAAGGAACGGAAGCCACCCTGCAAGCGAATGAGGGGTGATCGGTATTGATAACAAACCTTGCAAAGGAAAACTTTGCTATGAATTCATGCAATAAAACCCAATTTTCCACTAAGTGCGCTTGTATACTCATGCGTCCCTGCAAAATGTCACCTAGCTCAGCTTTTCTCGTTGTAGTCTGGTTTTAGGGCCTGTAGGTGCATATGTACCTCGAATTTATTTGAAATTCCATCAGGTAACTAATAACATCCCCTATGCTTTCCTTGGCATCATTATCTGTTAGATCTCAATAATTATAGATAACATTGCAACATACCTTTATATCTGCGGGGCAGGTAGGCGGCAGGGGTAGTAAAAGGGAGGCGGCTTTGGATAAATGTACGTCTTTAAAAAACAGTTAATCATTAAAATTCCTGAGACACTAGTGGGCATGCTATATTTCCTAGATCTTGAAAGGTACTTCGGTTGCTGATATTCCACGCATGCAGTGCAACTCTTTCTCCTAAGTAAGCATATTAGAGTATTCTATAAACAAAATAAGCGCAGTTAAAAGTGTCGTTTAATCGTGGGAATACTTCTGAACGCTGACAAGCCCAATGAAACCAATAATAGCACATGTTTTGCACTACACACTACGCTAAGTCAATCGAGAGGTTTCAGAAATTAGCAATAAGCTCACAGCCTGCAATTTTTTAAAACTAGAAAACAAGCAGTACATCTACTTCAAGTTACGCTGAATTTGAAAACACGCAAAGAACGAACATATAAATGTTCTGCATGACAACTGCTGTGGCAAACTTCTCAGAAGCTCCCTTCGGAAAAGCACGTGTTTTTATTTCAATGTTTAGCGTACTCCGGGCTCGTTAGTTGTTGTCCCTGTCGTTTGAAGTTTCCTAAGCAGCTTACGCCACAAAACGCAATAATTAACCGATTAAAGCGCGCGCTGAGAGCGGTTTTAGGCGTCCGCAGAATGCACGCGAGCGAGCGGAGCGTCGTCTGCTAGCGTTGCTCCTTGGACCCCTCCAGAGGGCGCGCGTGTAGTTGTCGCTACCTTTATATATATAGGGACCTTATGGCGAACAGCACCGCGATGCCTTCTGACGGCTGCCTGCGAAGCTCGAGAGCGCGCACTGCGCACGCGCGCCCTTTTTTACCTGCCAGCCAGCTCGTTCGCTCCCTTCAACAGCGCGCGCACCGGGACGCCAGAATAAGCGCAAGGTGTCACTTCTGCTGTAGCCGCGGAAATTCCGAGCGGTGATACCGTGACGAAAACACGTAATTTGTACACGCCATGATCGGTGCGCGCCGCATTCTATGCCTTAGTCCCAGACGCTCCGCGGTGCCGAAAACATGCATACGGCGTCAGTTTTTCGCAAATCGACCTTTGTGATAAGGTTACATAACAACTTTCATTCATGTAACACATGCACGCTGGAATTTCTGGCGGTGTTCTGTGGAACTGCCTTGCGCCCGTTCATATGCGCTTTGGAAGAAGTGACACCTTGCGGTTATTTTGGCGTTCCGGTGCGCGCGCTGTTGAAGGGAGCGAACGAGCTGGCTGGCAGGTAAAAAAGGGCGCGCGTGCGCTGTGCGCGCTCTCGAGCTTCGTAGGCAGCCGTCAGAAGGCGCCGCGTGCTGTTTGACACTAAAGTCCCTAGACTTTATTTGACACGCGCTCCCCGTGGTCCGCAAAATTTTGACCGCCACTGTACGTGTGTGTCCAGGGTGCCGAGCGTCCTAAGCTGGACATTGACTAAGCGTCCGTCGCTCGCTTTTCTTTGTTTTATGCGAACCCGATTTGCAAGAAAATAGAAAAGAAGCGTGTTTCGTGTGAATACCGGGGGGATTCGTCTCCTGGCCTCCATGGTGGTCGTACGTTCGACGACTAGCGGCTCTCGTTCTGCCGTCGAATACACCCGCCGCGGTGGTCTTGTGGTTATGGGTCTTGACTGCTGACACGAAGGTCGCGGGATCGGATGCCGGCCGCGGCGGCCGCGTTTTTGGTGGAGGCGAAAGTGCTTGAGGCCCGTGTACTTAGATTTTGGGGCACGTTAAAAGTGGCCGAAATTAAACCCCCGTAGTTATTATCACTGCCGTTGAATGGGGCACAGCGCCTGCGAAAAGGTCGTTGCAGCCGGTGGCGGCGACGAGCAGCCGTGAAACGCTCCGATCTTCCATTTAGCAGTGAACCACTGTGTTCAGCGATTTTGTCACGACCACGAAGTGTATAATACACCGATGTAGATGCAGGTCTACCTGAGCCCGTATAGTTCGGCAGGACAGCTTCATAAGCTATACAAGCAGCGAGGCCCACAGTTGGTCCACGTGGGAACAAATAATCGTGATGGCTGTGTTAAGCAGCACACGGAATTGACGAGACAAATAGGAGAAACAATAAGCAAACGAAACGCTCGCTGGCGCTGCTTATTAGGTCGTGTTTTCTCTGAATTGCCCCGTTTCGCTCGCCGCTTTAAACACACATACATACAGGCGCAAGCACATCATGATGGTCTTTGACGTGTGCTGTTTCAAGTTTTTCAAGTGGTATATCTTCCCTACGATAGCTAAAAGTATTTCTGAAAATGATGCTGGTGACTCTGAGGGTGATCAGAGCCAGTCGGGAAATGTCTTTAGCACACTGCGCCTCCTTTCTAGAGTTATGGGTCATGTGCGCAGCAAGGGCCATATACATAAGCCGAGAAGGCATTATGAAGAGTGTGTACGTTGTTGCTCAACGGAAACGTTTTGATCACTTGTTTTTTCACATTCCTTTCAGGCGGTAACAACGTGCTGGAGCGGCAGCCTGAAGACCTTTAAAATCTCACAAGCTGGTTAACGACACCTATTTATTTTCTGCAAATAAATTAGTCCGTGTTTTGTTGAATAGTGCACCATTATTTATTTGGCATGCACCAGCAGGAGTGGTGCAAGCATGGACAGTACATGCAGACAGCATTAGTGTAAGTTGAAACAGCACTGTAAAACATACAAACACACTTGTGATATGGAACCTCATCAATTTCTGATTTGTACGTTGAATATGATTAAACACCCTATTTTGAAAATATGAGTAGCATAAAATTTCCTACGAAACATCAGCTTTTACACAGTACTGATGTTTTACGCCTGCCCACAATTCAACAAAAGCTTGTGTTAATTTTCACAAATTAAGTTACCACCGTACAGTAAACTACACTAAACTACACATTACACTAGGTGTATTTCATGCTCTCTAAAACAAGACCCTTTCCTTTAAGATAATGAAGCAACAGAAAAGCCCAGTCAAGCACAGATAAACCTATGACACGAAGCCACCTGTTTTCCATTCTGGAGAACGACGAATAAAATGTAAATAGAAGTAGAGAGAAAATCTGGCACAGGTCACTTGAACTTGTTGCTGGGATAGTTGGTACATAACTTAGAGGAAAAGTTTAGACGTCTAAGCTCCACCAAAGAAAGACGAAGCACGGGAAAAGAGACGCTGTCTTCCTGTGCTTCGTCTTTCTTTCGGTGGTGCTTAGGTGTCTAAATATTTCCTCTAACGTGACAGGAGTAACCGTTTACGAAAACCTCTGTTTTCATTCATAATAACGGAATAATTTACAGGCAGCCCGTTCTACAGCAACCACCGTTTTTCTTTTTTTTCAATAACAGAAATGCTGTATTAGGGATCACAGAGTTATGCTGTGTTAGGGATAACAGAATCGGCGTGTTTAGGAATACACAGATGACGTGAACGCAATAACAGAAGTCTGCTGTGAGTGGCGATACAGAAGAAGAAATCACGGAGTCTCCGTGAAACGGAGCCTGCTCTTCATTATTTACAGAAATGCCTCCGGCACCGATTTACCAGCAACTTCTGGCATGAACTCAGACATTTTTTTTTTACAGTGTACGCAAAAGGTGTAGTGAGGCCGAAGTGGCGAAACCTTGTTGCGAACATCCTGATTCGTCTGGCGCCCCTAAGATTATCATCACTGACCGAGGAACAGCCTTCACTGCGGTCCTGATTCAAGCATTTCTACAGTGCAGACAGGCAATTCATTGGTGAACAACCACCCAGCATCTGGGAAGAAACAGCTTTAGCAACCGTCTAAGCAAAACACTCGTCGACATGAATAGCGAATTGCGGCCTTCCCTTTCCTGTTTTCCTTCTCTTCCTTCTTACCTGCCCTCTTTGTGTATTCTCGCCTGGGAGCGTCTGTCTTTTTGTGAGCATCCGCGCATGCTTGATTGATACGCCCCCCTTCACGGGACCACGTTTTTCGTCACATTCACTTATACCAGTTGGTAGTTTGGGCTCGTTTCGTCCTGTGCTGTGTTTCTTTCGCCCCGTTCTGTGTTCACATAGCGCTTTTTAAAGAGAATCTTCGCATCGACGAGAAGCCCGTCCCCTATAGTGCTACGGACGCCAATGACGGCCAGTTTTAGCAGCATAGTGAATGCCCGCTTATTTCACACTGAGCCGATAGACGGACCTGACAGACAAAGTGGGACTGAGACACAATTGAGGTCAATGCCAGGCATGACTCATTCTGCCTCACCACTGCTGGAGAGCGAAGTGAGCTTCCTTAGAAAGTCGTGATTTATCTCATTTCGTCGTCCTCGGTGGCAAACGGTACTCAGCTGCTGACTTGAAGGTGGCGCGTTCGATCCCGCGGCCGCGGCGGTTGCATTGCTATGGAGGCGAATTGCTAGAAGCCCGTGTAGCTGCGCGATGTCAGTGCACGTTAAAGCACACGAAATGGTCGAAATTTCCACAGCCCCCCTTCCCCCCTCCCCCCGGTGGCGTGCTTCATTCTCATAGGGAACCCAAGCTCAAGTGTGGGCGCGACGCTCGCGCAGCCGAGCTATGCGTTACTGGGAATAGACGCTGCCGCGCTGCCGGCGAAGGGAGTTTGTCGCCGGATTTGGCAGCGGCGGCGGCAAGGACACGTGCGCGCATGCGCTCCTGATTCGGACCGGAGCACTGCTAATCAGCGATAGTTACATTGTGACGCACCACAGACACAATGCGAGAGCTCCGCGCGGAGGCGGGAGCGGCAGTGTTGCGGCGAAAAAACGCGCCGTGTATAGTCCCAGTCACGATAAGAGCAGTTGCGCCGCTCGACGTTACTTTGGAAGCCTATCTCCCGAAATATTATCATTATTTATCTCGTTTCATGCTGGCATGACAGCGTGGCGTCCTCGTCATGTCACTTATCGACGTCAAAGAGCGTGACAATTGCCTCATCTTTTTTAGTTAAGTATTGATTGGATGCGTAAAACTGGCGAAATTCACTATGCTGCAAAAACGAGTAGTGCAATGTTTTTTTTTTTTTTTTTTTTTTTCATTTGTATACCTAAGGTAATAATTGCTGGGGTTTAAAGGGGCCAATTTTCGTTCATAATCTGTGTAATGCAGGTTAATCCTTGTGCATTTACAAATAAGCTGGCGAAATTTTAGCGCATTTGGTCGAGCACTTAATTTATAATCGAATATTTTTATAAACACGCAAGCGGCCTGAGACTCAGGCAACACTAGCGTTCTCGCGAGCCTTGACGTAACAAGCAGCTAGCTGTGCGAGCGTCTGCATTCCGGCGAATGATATTGTTCCGTGGTCAGCTGTGGGTGAAATCGAGATATCTTAGCTTGCTTCAGCTTGACATTGAAATTGAATGATTTGCAGCGGCAGAAACTTTGGTAGAAAACGACGGCTCTGCTCCTTGCTGCACGTGACGTCACACGCGCCATGGCAAAATGGTGGTCGCCGGTGGTGGTCGGGGCTTACAGCCGGGAAAATTGGGCTTGTTTTGCGCTGAAATATTATTTTACAGTATACCTTTCATATCTGCATAGGCACAATACGCCCTCTACTTGTAGTTTTCGCTGAAAATCACAAATTGTTGGGTGACCGTGTCATGGCCCCTTCAAGGTCCCAAAACCACGATATTATTATGAGACGCCCTAGTCGTGGTCTCCGGAAATTTCAATTACCAGGGGTTTTTTAACGTGGACCTAAAGATAATTCAAGGCCTCAAGCATTTTCGCTGCCATCGAATACTCGGCTGGAATTCAATCCCGCGAATTTCGGGTCAGCAGTCAAGCACCGCGTAACCACTTGTCCACTGTGGCGGGTGTATTTGTAAAACTGTTTTCGGCCATAACGGACGACGTGCGTCGCGTCTTCAATGGTGGTCAATCATAAGTCGATCTCGGTGAATTAGAATAATATAGCTGTCACTTCAATGCCCCCGGGACAAAAACATTCTAAACGAAACCGTTCATATCTTCTTTTATACTTTAATACCTTGGAGTGCATTTCATGCAAGAATTAATACGTTAACCTGAAACACAGTGCCGACGTCCCCTCAGCTGCCATAATCTGTTGAAATTAAGCTTGTCTTCATTGAGACGGAGGCTCGCCTAGCCCAGGAAATGCATAGCCAATTTTCTTAACTGCCATGCTCTCGTTTAAAGCGAGCGCATATAATCTTGACCAAAGTTATCGTCACTTGTCAGGTCGCCACAGGGACAGACAGTGAGGGTGTTATGACGTCACAGATGATGACGAGCTAATACTGCGCGGCACAAGCGCTAAAGACAGATTGAAAACTAGCGGGGTTTTTCGTTCTACACGTTCCTGCAAATCCCAACAGAATAATGTCTGTTATCTACAAGCATTGAAAATCGTGGTCTAAAGGTACTCGAAGCCAAACATTTGCACGTAGCTCGGCGACGCCACCGCACTAGAACGCACCCTTGCTCGCAGCAACTGCCCAACGCTCTTGCGCAACGAAGTCGCTTAGTTCGTGAGCAGCACCTGTGTATCTGTGCGAAGACGGTCAGTGAAATAATTTTCTTTATTTGTTCTAACGCTGTGTTAGAATACTCCATTTTGGAAGTGTTTAAAATTGTATGACGGCGTAGGTTCGTTATTACCGTGTTGGAAGCCAGCCACGGTGGTCTTGTGGTTATCGTGCTCGACTTCTCACCCGTAGGACGCAGGATCAAATCCTGTCCGCGGTGGCAGCATTTCGATGGAGGCAAAATACTAGAGGCCCGTGTGCCTAGATTTAGGTGCACGTTAAAGAAACCCAGGAAGTCGAAATTTTCGGCGCCCTTCACTACAGCGTGTCCAAATCATATCGCTGTTTTGGGGACGTATTATTACTACCGTGCTGGAGCTTTTGTACTGGCCTTATAGTACAAAGCTTCCGCCCTCCATACCAGCGCGCCGCAGTAAACACGCATATGGCAGACCATCTGTACGAAATCGCGTTGTGTTGGCGTCACTGTGACGCCACGGAGGCAGCTGCCGAGAAGAGTCGCCGTGTAAGTCCAATCTGACCCCCCCCCCCCCCCCCAGTTCGGATCATGAAGTCACAGGTGGGATGACGGCTAAGTTTGCCATTAAGCACGTCATCATACAGTACCCGACTATCAGTGCACGTTGAAGGAGCATCATCCGATAGCGGTTACCCTGCCGTCGATTACAACCTATAGAAAAAATTGTGCCTGGCACAGCTGTCGCTGTACCACCCAGAGAAAATTTGCGTAAGTTCTCCATCCAATCGCATTCGCTCATTTCACTGACGTCAAGCACCTTTATTGCGCTTCGAGTCCGTGGTTCTACACAACCAGACACATGTTCGTATGGCTGGTTTTCGATAGGAAAGTATGAGCTTACTGGTGAATTTCAGGAAAGATTCAGGATGTCACGGGAACCTAACATTTTATGTCGGGACGACGAACTTTTTTAATTATAAATATGCGTAGTATTAACATTATCAGTTAATAAGTATTTACGGCTACAACGGACACCACGTAGCACGATTCTCTTGGGCTGCAGTTCTTGGGGCGGAGCTTGTAATTACTGTTAGGTTGTAAGCGACCATAACTTCCACACTAAGAGGGTCTTCATACAGCCCGTGTGTTACTTAAATCTGTTAAGCGCCCTGGTTCGAGTTTTAATCGAAATGAAGAACTGGCGCTCATTCGAAGCAAAAGTCGCCTTTCCGTGAGCGCAAGTAATTCAGCTGTCGCACATGCAGCGAAAGATTACACAAACTGTGTTTATGCTGAGTGCTTACCGTAGAGAAACGAAGGACGGAGCTGGTCTCTTAACTTGAACGCATCGGCTATTTGGTTTTGCAGTCCGCCTCGGTGGAACAGTGGCTACGGTGCTCGGCTGCTGACCCGAAGGTCGCGGGTTCGATCCCGGCCGCGGCGGTAGCATTTCGATGGAGGCGAAATGGTAGAGGCCCGTGTACTGTGCGATGTCAGTGCACGTTAAAGAACACCAGATGGTCAAAATTTCCGGAGCCCTCCACTACGGCGTCTCTCATAATCATATCGTGGTTTTGGGACGTAAAACCCCAGCTATTATTATTATTATATTATTTGGTTTTGCATGTCCAGCTGCGAACAGCGTTAAGTTCGAAATCTCAGTTCGCGCATATCTGGTGTTTCAGGTGATTCGCGCCAAGCTTTCAAAAATCCACGCGTTCGTTACGGTAAAGCCAGACACTTGGTAAAGCTGCCATGGTGGTTTATCGTCTCAAGGGGGTATGTTGCAAGTAGTCGAGGACATTCCTTCGATTTCATTCCAGTGTTGTCGCTTTCCAAAGAAACAAGATTATCTGCAAGCCTTCAATGAATGCTGTTCTGTGGATATGATGACTGGTGTCGATTCTTGCTGTGTTCTGGTGCAGCTGACAACGAACTATAGCTCTGGGATAGTTTGCCTCGTTTAGGAAGCGCAGAACATCTCGAGGCGGTGGTATCGTTACGGTCTTAAATACGAAGTTCAGTGCGCATGTGGTTGACATTTTACCCGGCGTGAAAATATTGTGGATCACGCGTCACGAAAAGTCCGTAACTTGCGTTATCGCGGTTTGCTATCGAGCACCGAGTTCTTCCACTGATTTATTTGAATGTCCCTATTTCAAGAACTAGCATCCTTCCACTGCCTCCAGCATTAAACCACTAGGTTTTTTTTTTTTTTTCATACTGGATAGCCAGGGGAAGACTAGTACTCACTGGTACCCGTGTGACCCAGCTCACTGGGAATGAGCTGGAACGCACTTTTATGGACGCTGGCTTCACAGCTATGACTATAGGTAACCAGCGCTGGAGTTTTGGCGGTGCCAGCAGCGCCGCCCTGGTGGTCAAAGCGCGCACTTCTCAGCCGCTTCCGCAAGCGGCAGCTGGTAGAGGCGGTGCGGGCGCGCATCGCCGAAACAAAACCAAAGGACGCTGGCGGTACTGTTGCATATTCAAGTGCCACAATATGTAGAAATGAGCGAGAAAGTATCCGTCTACGTTTTTCCTTTTAAATCATATCAATAAGAACGGCAGCGGCGTTGCATCGAAGCGGACGGGCGAGCAGAGTATGCTTTGCTCTTGCTCTCTTTTCTAGTGGCGTCGGGCTGGTTTCTAAACCGAATTGTTCGTGTCTGCTAGATTTATACGACAGTTAAGACGACCACCAGTCAAAACCAGGGCCAAACAGCAGCATTTAACCGGCGGTTTGTCCGAAATAAAACTAGCATATTATGCAACATGCGGCATATTTAACAATTTTTGTTATCTGACCACCACCACCAACCTCCTGATGCCACCGCTTAATGTTGATGGATGCGGTAGGTAGGTAATCTACATTATTTGCAAACAGTTTCGTAGAAGGAAAGCTGCCTTGTCTACGAGATGTTTGCGGGGGGCACGTTCGCCCAAGTCTCTGAACTAGCTGTTATAAAAAATACGCACGCGATGAATACTCGATGCTGTGATGCCTCCGTTTAACTTAATTTGTGCTACAGACATGGGTCTTGTTACGAATAAAGCAGCGGATTACTCGAAGCTTAGCTTTCTGGAGTCAGCCAATGCGGAAAGCTTCTATCTGCATTGGGTGCCGTGCCGAAGTGACATCGGAATTTATGCTTCGCTAGAGAATTGTCAAATGTCTTGGATTTTTACTCGTCGTTTAAGTCACCTAACCTAGTGTTTTAGTTTTTTCCGCTTGTCTGTGTCTCCTTAGCATGATGGTGTTTGATCAACATCGATAATTGCTAGGGTTTTACGTGCCAGACAAGGTATGCTTATGAGGGACGCCGTAGTGTGGGTACCAGGATCAATTTTGACCGCTTGGGGTCATAAATCCAAGTACACGCATGTTCTTTGTATTTCACCCCCCATCGAAATGCGGCCGCCGTGGCCGGAAATCTATACCGCGGCCTCGAGCATGGCAGTTCGACACCATACGTGCTATACTACCACGGTGGGGTGCTTCATCAACGTCCGCGTGCACACATACCGCACATTGGGAATACATACCACGCCAGAAAAAAATTGACGCCGCTACTCCTTGCCTCTGTTTTTCTTAGTGCAGAAGTGGTATCGAGGCAGCACGTACTTATCAATGGAGGTGTGCCAGCCTGCACTAGCCTGACACAAATCCCAGCAAGCAGCCAGAAAATATTGACGAGGGAATAGCAATCACGGCACAGCACTGTCTCTTCGATGCCACAAGCATATATAGGCGCAGTCCGCTTTGCTGAGCTTCTCTCCGTTTTCCAGTGATTTGCTGTGAGAGCTACCTTCAGTTTTTTCTTTTTTCTTTTTTAAACCAGTGCAGTATTACTGGCGGAATGGCTGCTCGTGCTAAAATCAAGCAGGGAAACGGCGCACGCGCGTGCTCTCGCCGCGATACACTGCAGCCGGTCGTCTGGGCGCGAGCGGCTCAGTTGTGTCGCGACTCGCCGCCAGGTGCCCTTTTTCGGCGCGCCACCTATCCAGCGCTGGTCTCCCATGGGGGGCATTGGAAAAAAGCCGAAAACTCAGAAATTTTAAC